>VDFB02078290.1:0-103363 GCA_007258455.2 Sequoia sempervirens
AAAAGATTGCTTTATGATTCTACTTTACAAGATGCAGATTTGCACAATTTATCTATTTTTGCAATTAAAGATTGAAAATCTTTTGCAAAAAGAAACTCCTTATTTCTCCATTACAATATTTTGATTTTCTCCAAAAATCATAAAAATATTAACCCATATCATCTTTTCATCAAAACTTCATTGATTTCTCTAAAATCAATAAAATAAATAAAAACCCTAAAATGATCATTAACCTTCAATGAGAAAGCAAACCCTAAATGATAAAGCATTCACAATTCAACCTTAATGTTCTCTTTCATAACAATTACATAAGGTATCCAAATTTCAATATTTTACCAAGGCACCAAATAAGTTTCAAAGACTCATCCCATCGTCCAACCTAGGAATTCGGCCCCCCTCATATACATTTAGACTTAGGTTTCAATAAAGTCATAATGCAAAGGCTATAATCTTCAACCCCATTCGAAATTTGACATATGCTTAAAACCGAACATTCTGGATGATGATGATGTTTGAATTAGGGCATGAGGAAATAGGGTCAAACCCTAATTATCATTTCATTTCACACCCATGAGTTTGAAAAGCTTTGACTGGAAGAATATGCCGCCATGATTGTGTCAAATTCGAACTCGTGTGCTTCAGTAATCTTTTCCTTGCTCTCCAGTCGACCGAAAACTCCAGTGGGTAAGTCTGATTTTGCTTTGTATGGAAGCTTTTACTTCATTATCGAATATCAAAAAGGCCCTAAGGCCGTGGCCTAAATGAGTTTATCCTCTTCTAACTCATCCCTATGCTTCCTGTTACTTCGACCTACATGAACTCAAGCTTGGCTTCTGTTAGTCTATTCTGTGAGAGCTCGCCTTGTGAATTTTGTTTGCTTGGCCGACCTATGAGCTCGTGCTATCTGGAAACTTTGTGGGAAAGCTTGCTTCAGTTCTGTCTTCAGCTTCTATGCACGAGGTAAACATCCTGTCGTAGTTCTACAGCTACTCACTCTTGTTCTTTATTATGGCTTGATAGTCATGGCTAACACACTCTAATATCTCTTTATCTTGCATTTTCTATGCTTGCACTTATATCTCTGTGAACTCGACCCATATTGGGAGCTGGACAATCCTCTTAAAGGCTCAAAATCTTCTCTTCTGGAAACTATCTAGAACTCTTGGTCGCGGCTAAAGTGCTCTATCAGAAATATAAATGGGTAATTTTCCTTTGCTACACATTTGTTCTCCAGAGACTTAAATTAACTCATGGATTTTGGCCATATCAGACCGTGCCAAATGCGCACTATAGGAAGCATTCTTTTGAATTTCGAGCTCGACCCAGAACAGCAAACTCCTCTTTATGCCTTTTTGAATGTATATCTACTTGTGGGTATTTGAAATTTGAACAAGACTGTAATTTCTCCATTCAATTGTGAAATCTTGACATGGGTTGTCATGGTTATTGCATTTTCTGTATTTTGAGAACAAACCCAGATGTGGGTATTTGAAATTTCAAAAAAGAAATGTGTTTTTCTGGAACTTGGCTCAACACAACATTTTGCATTTTGACTCAACTGCTGTCTCGGGCAAAAAAACTTCACATGGGCCACCGTGATTATTGCTTTTCTACATTTCGAAAGCAAACCTGAAAATAGACTCTTGAGATTCAAAGCTATGAATCTATTTATGATTTATAACATATGGGTTCGACCCAAATCAGCCGGTGGCTTATTCCGAACCTCTGAAACAAAAGAATGACCTGAATGTTTGTATTTTCATTTCATCTCTTTGGTATTATGCACTTCTTAAAAGAAAAAAAACTTTATTGCATCACTACAAAATGACCACGACTACTTAGAATTTGAACAAATCTGCCCAAATACCTAATTTGAAACAAAGAAAATTGTCATTGATTGAAACCCCAACATGGCATTTGTTGTTTTCTTTTAGATCCTCCTTCAAAAATGTACACTCATGATTAAAATCAAAATCTGTGTTATTCTATATTTAGTTATGGGCTCCTTTAAGCATTCAGACTTCTTAATCTACATTCTGCATTATTTGAACAACTTATGCCACCTCCACTGAGACAGAACTTGTCATGGTTAAGATCAAAATTTATCTAAAGCGAACTCCTGCTTTTCTATTTTAGCCCTTATGCAGGGTTTTTAGCTGAAACATTTGAGTCATAATGGACTATACCTAGTCTTCTATTCTTAGGCATAACTGACACCTCACAAACTGCCTGCTCTTTTCTTTAATATTCTGGAATGATCTCTTTGTTATTATGATTCAAAATGCAGTATTTACTTTACCAGTCAACTAGAACTAGAAATTCATTCAAATCTCGAATGCACTGTCTGTCCTTTGTATTCTTGGAGCAACATGGTACTCTTCATGCATTTTTATGTTCCACTTGATAAACTTCCTTCAAAATCTATTCTCTTTCGTGATGAAAATTAAATCAATCATTGAGGCATAATGTATGCCTGTTCACTATCTGAGAAAGAATTGATGAACTGAGACTTACATGACATATGATTACGATCAGCAAAGAAAATGAACTTATTCAACAATTTCTTATGTAAATGTACTTAGTTAAATCCCTTAAGTGAACTAAACTCACTATTCATCTGTAGCCTTCAGAAAGCAACCCTGATAGTTATGAATGCACAGTTGGTTTAGTTGCTTGATGGATAAATCTGTTTTTTACTCTTTCAGTTGTATTTCTTTTCATTTGATGAATATGACAAAGTATCTTTCAAAATCAGCCCTCTTAATGAATAGGGTAGCATGTCGAGCTCTACCCTTGTGGGAGCCCGTTTTACTCCACATGCTTGGTCTTCGAATAATGTTCAGCTTCATGACTTTACCTATACCTGCACAAGGAAACAAACAATGTTAGCATAAAAAATAGAACATGTTGATCATGATATTGTTATTTCTCCTTCAGTTCATTTCTTTCGTACTACACTTGATTGATTGTTTCAATGAATTGTTAATAGTATGCTATAGTATTGCGGGTGCCTCATATAGGTTTCTTCATAATCAGAGCCACTGACACCCCTCTTTTCCTCTTACAGGTCAACGGAGCTCGAGAAGACAAGGTGCACCATTCAGCATCAAACGTCGATAATCAGGCAATGATAATTATGTCGTCACTTATGTGTTTTCCTTTCTGCATCTTCAATAGTGCAATGTGCTATTAGAAATGTATTCTAACAGTCACATCCATGGCTTGTGTGGATATTTGATTTCAATTCTGCTTTTCATTTGAAAAGAAAATGCATTTTCATGCAATGTTGTAATATCATTCTTGATTGTTGAAATCAAATGAAGCCTTGTAAAATATGAGTTTCTTCACGAAATAAATGAAAGCATCTGAAATGATATTTGCTCATGTTATCAATTATGTACTTCTTTTAATTTTGCAACATCTGAATGGCACTCTGAAAACTCAATTCCTTCTTTTAAAATGCATAACCGTTACTCAATGTCATAATGACAATAATGCAAAACAACATTTGAACTTAAACTACAATTCCACTTTATGATGTGATAACATTCAGCCAGCTCCTCCAATTGAGTTGAGGCAAAAAATTGGTAACACATGCCTTTGACATGTTTCCTTGCCTTTGCTCAGGATCCTCGCCTTTGTTTTCTAAGTTTTTGCCATAAAACCTTGCCTTTGCTCTAAAAGCTTGCCTTTGACTGTTTGAGGCCCTGGAAGCTCGCCTTTTCCATTTTTCCTCACCTTTGTCATATTTCCTTGCCTTTGTTTTTGATCATTTTCCTGAAAAGCTTTCCTTTTCCTGAAAAGCCCGCTTTTGTTTTGTGTTTTCTGTGCATTTGCTCAAAACCTTTGCTTTTGACTCCTTCTGCTTTGTTTGACTTTAGATTTTGCTTGGAACCCTAGTATGTGTTAGTTTGTCATCCTAAATGTCATTTTTCATCATATTTTGTGTTATATTGTGTCTCCCCTTTGTTTAGAGTGAAACCCTAACTTTGTAGTTTTAAAATGATTACAGGTTGGCCTTAGCGTACTACAACCTAGGGAGAGACGTCCACGACATTTGTTTGATCCCATTTCCCATTTTGGTGTGTTCGATCAGGAATTTCTTGATGTTGTGGGTCTACTGCACATTTTTTATATGCCTCCTATCCGGACTCATACTTCCATGATCACTGCATTGGTGGAACGGTGGCATTCAAAAATGTCCTCGTTTCATCTACCTATAGGAGAGACGACAATCACCCTCGAGGATGTATGAAGGATACTTCATCTTCCTATCCATGGGGAGTTGGTTACGTATCATATTTGACATGGTATCCCTACTATGCAATGTGTGTTAGGTGCTCGATACTTGACGGTACATCAGTCGAAGATTGATTTGCCTATTTTTTTGACAGTGCAGATCCTATCTCGCTTGTTCTATGTGGTTTGATTTTAGGACTTGTTCCTGATAGTCGAGGTTGATAGTTTCCAGTAGGTTGGGGTGTGTGTATTGATAATATGCTTGAGCATGGTATGAGATATGCTTGGGTTCCATGTCTTCTCACTCACTTGTACATAGATATGCACGAGGTCGTATATCGAGGTGGGAGATCCATTTCCGCAAGTGTCTCACTTTTGCATGTGTGGGCATGGGAGCACATTGCAATTACTTGGCCAGATGGGATACAAGATCATCACCCTAATGATCCATACTCATATCGTTATGGGGATTTTTTGCACTACACCTTTCTTGGAGATCTTCCTTATTGGCATCGAGTTTTTGATGATATTCTTGGTTTTGTGTGGAGACCATATTTGGAGTGTGATGCTTGGCCAGAGGATGCAAATCACCTTTTCTATTGTCGACAGACCTGTTGGTTGCTTGGTCCTTCTAATATTTTTCTAGAGCATTATCTACCAGACTGAGTATTTCGTTAGTTTGGGGAGAGACAGGGTAGAGTTATTGATACTTATGAGGCTCATTTTGATTGGACAACACGGGAGGTTTGTGTATGGGGTATTCAGCCTGATATAGATATTACTATTGTTGAGTTCAGATCACTTTCCCCAATTGATTTGGGTTGGTTAGTTGGTCCCACAGATCTCGGTACCTCTGATGACTATGATGAGTGGTGGTCTCGTCGCAGGCCTCTAAGACTCACTGTTCCCAGGGGTACTCCCGCTTCAGGTAGATTAGGTATTACAGGTTGTTGTGGGGAGCGATAGCGTATTGAGGTCCTTGCAAAGCAATTGGATAGAGCTCGGTGTAGAGCTCATCGTGATAGAGCACAAGGTGATCAGGATGAGCAACCACCTCAGGTGCAGGGTCATAAGCGGGTTTTGGATCCTCCTCCACCAGTTAGGGATGGAGACATACTGTTGGCTCAGATGACCGCTGCCAAAGATGTAGAGATAGCGAGATGACAGGTCGCAAAGGCTCAAATAGACATCCAGAGGATCGAGCAGGATAGCAAGAGTGTTCAACGACATGCTGCAAAGGCTCAGATAGACATCCTAAGGACTAAGCAGGATAGCGAGAGTGGTCAACGACATGCTACAAAGGCTTTTGTATAGTTGCTGAAAACAGAGAGATATACTCTTAGGGAAGAACATGATCATTATTTGTAGAGGTCTACCTACTATCAAACTTTATATGAGGTTGTCATTCCCAAGGGTGCTCAACGTCCACAGTTTGGAGAACCTAGTTCTATTGGTGGTGATGGTGCAGTTGGTGGTGTAGGTGATCAGTTTGTGAGATAGCTAGATCATTTTGGTGATCTATAAGGTTTCATCCTTCTCCCATCGGGGTCTTATTTTGGGTACTTGATCTTTGTGTTGTTCCTTGCTCAGAGGCATTTTGTATACATGTATTTTATATGCCTATACTCATTGGCCCAATCGAGGTCTCCTATAGATATTGTGATTTTATATATCTTATCACACTGATGATATATTCTCCTTTTTTATGATGATATATATGATATATACCTTCTTCGATTCATTCTCATTTTATGCTCATGTGATGATGATATATGATAATGTATGTTATATGATGTCGATAATGTATGCCCCATACATGATTTTTTTTTATTGGTTTAATATCATCATGATGTATGTTGCCGATATTGTGGGTATAGAATAGTACTAATGATATTGCTATGCAGATTTCACTGAGAAGAAAATTTTGATGATTTGATGGACTTGTGATGTTAATTAGAAGAAATATTGATGGTAGATAGAAATGTGATGTTTAATTCAAAATAAATATTGATGGTAGATAGAAATAAGATGTTTAATTCAGAAGAAATATTGATGATAGATAGAAATATGATGTTTGTCAATAATTGATGAGTTGCTTTTGCTTTTCTTTAGAGACTTTGCAGTTTGAACAATCCATTTTGATATAGCAAATAAATACGATGCACCAGGGTATTTAATGACCAAGGTGACTTTATATTTATTGCATGGACTTTAACTCTACAAACAAGGAGTATTTTTGCTCATACCAGACATACGGAAACCGTGTTAGAGTGTATGGGTGAGAAGCTTTAAAAACATGTCAGACTAGTAACACAAGAGGTATTAAGAACCTAACATGTCACGGTTACACGAAATGTTTCAAAGATGACTTCCACACACAAAAAAAGCAAGTATTCACCATGGTAGTATAACAAGACTATCCACAAACAACAAATCGAAATGATGCTCAATTGCCCCCATTCTTTCTTCTCTAAATCCTTATGGACATCCTCGAGAGATCCTGGGAATGAGTCAATAATGTAAATCACAAAAATAAGATAACAAAAATATAAAACAATGCCACTATATCACTTGCCATATCTGTCTAGGGTGGGTCTATTATCCGATGTTGATCATGTCTATCGTAGGAATAGATCCGTTAAGACATATCTCAGGATGTTGTTGGGTCTTGTCAAAAAGATATGTATTTGATACTTTGCTTTGTTTTAGTTCAATTTTGTGATCAAATTCTTTTGTGATTGTTTGCTTGAAGGTTTCAACTGTTGATGCTTGATTTTTTTGTTTTGTTTGTTTTGTTTGTTTTGTCAAAAGGTGAGTGTGAAGATCTATTTATTATGGGTGATGTTTTATTGTGAATTGTGATGACGAACATGGGTTTTTTTTATTTTTCTAAGTTTTATGATGTTGTTTTTGACATTTTATGGGGACTAACCTAGGGCCTCAGAGGGTCATCAAAGATAAGTCTTGCCTACGTTGTACACACAGAGGCTCTTGGTTCACTTGGTTTGAGTGTTTTTAACCTTTTCTGTTTTGTGAATGTTTTTGGATTTTGCATCTTTTGAATGTTTGGATTTTTTGTTTTGTGACTAAGTTGAAATAAAGTATGTTAGAAACCTAAGGGGACTGACCTAGGGTCTTAGGGGCTAATGAGCCTTGCCTACATTGTACACGTAGAGACCACATAGTTCGACTGTTTGACTCAAAGCATAAATTGTTTTTGGGTAAACAACATTGATAATCTGGGTTGATATTCCACTTTTGTGTCTAAAGGATATGTTGCGGGAAATCTACTTGAACTAGCTATGAGGTTCAAGCAAATGTTGATATCTTAGACTATTTGAGTGAAGGAATAATCCCATGATGTTGTTTTGTCTTTGATGTTTTTCAAATGTTTTTGTTCCTTTTGTTGTTTTGAATGTTTTTGGCATTTGTATCTTTTGAATATTTTTGGCTTTTTTATCTTTTCAATGTTTTTGGATTTTTTACGTTTTTTGTGACCATGATAGGACACTCAAAGATCTAACCCATGACTAGTATTTTGACATTGCCCCTAGTTGTGGACAAGACATCTTTCCTTAATCAATGACAAGCCATGGTTGGATATCTTGTTTTGAAATGAATGGGTGGATGTCGTGGATAGTACAGATAGATAATGATGCAAGTTTATTCAACATAGCACCTGTTTTCCAGGTTTTCACTACGGTACTTGTTCTAAGAGTGCCACAAAGTGGTTTTCCCTTAGAGAACATTTTATTTCTCTTTACTATTTTTCTTTCTTTTCTTTTCTTTTTTGTATTTTTTATCCTTTTTCTATTTTTTGGATTTTTACCCTTTTTCCGTGGGTATTCTGACATGCTTCATGTGTAGAACTTCTTGAGGTGGCAGTTGTTCAGCGGTTCAACTAAAGGTTCTCCTTCAGGAGTAGCCAACTGATATGCCCTAGAGCCATAGCTTGTTGTGATGACAAACGGGCCTAACCAGTTGGGTTCAAATTTTCCTTTTCCATTTTGATTGAGTTGAACTCTTTGATTCTCTTTGAGGACTAATTCACCAACTTGAAAGTTCATGTCCTTGATCCTTTTGTCATAGTTTCGATTGAGCCAATTCTGATAAACCTGCAGATGGTTTAACACGTTCAAATGTCTTTCATCTAGGAATTTTAATTCATTCAACCTAGATACCATGTATTCTTTGTTGTTGACCATGTTTTTTTATGAAACTCACAATGAAGGGATTTTGACCTCAATAGGTAAGATAACCTCTGATCCATAGAACAAGGAAAATGGTGGGGCGCCAATAGGTGCGCAAATGCTAGTTCGCTAGGCCCATAAGGCTAGGTTTAGTTGCAAATGCCAATCACAGCCAACTTCATTAACAATATTTTTGAGTATTTTCAGTATGGTTTTGTTAGATGCCTCAGCTTGACTATTTCCTTGGGGGTAATAGGGCGTGGAAAAGCGATGATGGATAGAAAATTGGGAACAAAGCTCTTGGACATCCTGATTTTTGAATGGGGTTCCATTATCTGTTATTATTGTTTTGGGAATTCCATACCTGCAGATGAGGTAATTCAAAATGAATTTTGATATCTATTTTCCAATGATATAGGTCAAAAGAATTACCTCTATCCATTTAGTGAAGTACTTTGTTGCTGTGATAATGAATTTGTGCCCATTGGATAAAGCGAGTGATATTTTTCCTACCAAGTCTAATCTCCATTGCGAGAAAGGCCATGGTGTGGTTATAGGTCTCAATTCTTGTGCTGGTGCATGAACAAGGTCACTGTGCTACTAAAATTACTGTGTTGCTGACATTGTCGACACTTTCTAGAATATTATATGCATTCTTGTTCCATGGAGGGCTAGTAGTATCCAATTCTGAGTAGTTTCTGGACTAGGTCAAGTCCACCAGAGTGGGATCTGCAAATACCTTCATGACCCTCTTGTAAGGTTGTTTGTGCTTTTTCTACATCAAGGCATCAGAGCAACATACCATCTAGATTATGATAGTATAAGGTATCTCCTAGTATGGTAAAACGGGAAGTTCTACGGGTAAAGGTTTTCTTTTGAGTGGTTGTTAAGTCAATGGGTATGGTACCATGTTGGATGTAGTCAAAGGTATCTTAGTACCATGGGGAATTAGGACCAACAACAACACATACCAATTCTAATTCTAGGATGTTGAATGCTGGTACCAACAACTGTACTATAAGGAACTCATATTTAGGCACATTCTATGGAATATCAAGCAATGAGCCTATTGTTTCCATTGCATCGCCAGCTCTGTTATTGATTTGAGGGATTTGTTCAAAGGTTATTCTAACGAATTATTCCTTGAAGCTATCCACCATCCTTTTATATGACAACAATTTTTCATCTTTTGTCTGGTATTCATCGTTCACTTGTCTGATCACTAGTTGAGAGTCTCCAAAGACCTGTAGCTCTTTTATTCGCCATTCAATAGTCATTTTCAACCCTGTGATAAGAGATTCATATTCTGAGATGTTGTCTGTGCATGGGAATGCAATCCTATAGGCCTTGGGTATACTATCTCCTTATGGTGTGAGAAATAGAATACCATCTCTAGATCTGTGTTGTGTATGGGACCCATCAAATTATAGAGTCCATTGGTCTACCTGCTCTGCCATCAAGATACTCTCATCTAGAAAATCCACTATGAGAGGTTTATGATCCTCTAAGGGTGCTTCAGCCAATTGGTTTGCTATAATTTGTCCTTTGATAGCTCTCCTATCTATATACTCTATATCAAACTCACTTAGGATCATTACCCATTTGGCTATTTGGCCTATTAGGGCTGCCTTAGCTAGTAATTATTTAAGTGGGTCAATTTTAGAAATCAGCTTGACCTTTCTGTTTAGGATGTAGTGTCTCAGATTTTGTGTTAAAAATATGACTGAGAGACACACTCTTTCAATGGATGAGTAGTTTAGTTCATAGCCCACCAATGTTCGACCGATATAGCATTTCCCTTTCTTTATTGTTATCATCTAGTTGGGCCAAGAGAGCTCCTAGTGTTGCCTATGTGGTAGACACGTAAAGTATCATTTCCTTTTCTAGGATAGGCGGCATGAGTACAGGAGGAGTAAGTAGGTACTCCTTGACTTGTTGGAATGCTTGGTCACATCTCCCATCCCACTTGAAGTTGATGTCCTTATGTAGGAGATGAGTGAAAGGGTGACATTTGTCTGCCAATTGTGCGATAAATCGCCTAATGGATTACAGTTTCCCTTGTAGGCTCCTCAACTGTTTTAGTGTCTTTGGTGGAGGCATTTCCATTATTTCTTTTACTTTGGTTGGATCTACTTCAATCCCTCTTCTTGATACTATGTACCCCAACAACTTTCCAAATGGTACCCCGAATACACATTTCTTAGGATTGAGTCTCAGGTTGTACTATTCAAGATGATCAAATACCTTGGCTAGGTTTGTCAAGTGGTCTGCCCTTTTAACTGATTTTTCTAGAATGTCATCCACATAGTCCTCCATGATTGTGTGTAGCTTGCCATGAAATATTGTTGTCATTGCTCTTTAATATGTCGCTCCTGCATTCTTTAGACCAAAGGGAATTACATTCCAACAAAATGTTCCCCAAGCATAAGTAAATCTTGTTTTGTGTTGGTCATTTGGAGAGATATTTATCTAGTTGTATCCAGAGAAACCATCAATTAGGGATAGCATCTCATGCTTGACTGTTAGATCTACAATCATGTCGATACTCGGCAATGGAAAGTCATCCTTTGGACAGGCTTTGTTTAAGTCTCTAAAGTCTATACATATCCTTATGCCCCCAGTAGGTTTGGACACTAGTACTAAATTTGATATCCATTGTGGATAATCGATGGGTCTGATGAAACTCACATCTAGTAGTTTCTTTAGCTCTACTTTTACCAATAATGCTATCTATGGATGCATTTTTCTGAATTTTTGCTTGATAGGCTTTGCTTCAGGCATTATAGCTAGATGATGTACCACTAATGTTGGATCTAGTCCAGGCATGTCAACATAGGTCCATGCAAAATTTATCTTTGGGGCGTTGATGAAAGCTATGAAATTGTCCTTTTCTTATGGGTCTAGTGATGCGGCATGGTAGGCTATCTTGAGGTCTTCTACTATGCCAACATTTATGGGTTATGCTTCTTCCACTAGCAGTGTTGATCTTTCCTGATATTCTAATATGGGGAGATTGAATCTTCCATCCTCGGGTGCCTCTGAGAGGTTTTCACCTTTGGATGCATCCTTTATTTTTCTCTTTTCAGGATTTGATATAGCCACAAAGTGGTTTTCTCTAGGGGACCGTATTTTTATGTTCTTTCATTTTAGCGACTGAAAGATTCAATCTCTCCACCAAAGTATGCCTCCTATTCTTGTTCCATGATTAACCCTGACTTGTGGTCTCCTATTGGTATATCCATTCGAAGTCCCATGAACTCCGCAATTTCCTCATCATTCTGGAATTGATCCAGAATAGGTGCATGCCATTGTTGATCCCAATCTATGAGTTACGGGTACTGGAGTGGGAGGTTATCATCCTGATCTGCAAAGCCTATGGAAGTGGATGAAAGGGTCAATATGGCTCAGGTGTCTTTTTCCCACTGAGTGTCTAGGTCATCATTACTAGAAGTGGGAGAATCATATCCGGTGACGAAGGAAGGGGAATCCCACTCGTATTCATTAAAGTCTGTATCGGAATTGTAGTAGATGTTGGGAATGGTTTAAATATGTTGGAGAGGGAACCTATAAATGCTAAAGTTATCAAATAAGTCTTCAACGGGTAAACCATTGTCTAAGGTATGCTAGGTATCCAGTGCTTTGATGCTAGTAGAAGTTTATCACTTCTTCCAAGAGGTTAGTCCAGTTTTTGGAATAACCACATCCTTTGGTTCATAACCCAGCCCCATATTATTCTTCCTTTGTTCTACTATAATAGGATCTGACTGGCCTTGTTTGTGTAGCCCAAGGCCACATTTTCCATTATATCCCATTTGTTTAACTAATTGATAACCTCTAGTAGTAGGGTCAAAATTAGGTTCTAGCTTTTTGGTTCTTCTTTGTCCTCCTTGTAGATCATAGATAAAAAGTCCTCAAATATTTCTTCATCTTGCATGTCTCCCCACCTAGTGAAAATAGTGGGCTTGGCAATCATTTGTACTATCTTGATCTCTTTTGGAACTCCATATACTCTGGGTGTGGGTGAAAGCATGCCGATACAAAATGCTTGGTTGAAAAAGTAATTCCCATTACCCTTGTCAAGTACCTAAATCTTGGCTTCCATTTTTGGTTGGTCACTTGCGGTGTTCTTGGTTGAGGTAGATGGAAGTGTTGAAGGGTCAACATAAGAAAAGGAGTGGAATGCTATGTCATTGCTAGGCACACATTGGATTTTATTGTATTTCTCCTCTAACTTGGAACGGAAATGAAAAGGCTCAGGATTGACATATAGTGTTACCTCTTTTCCTTCATGGGAGAACTTTAGGCATTGATGAAAAGTGGATGGGACTACTTGTAAAGCATGGATCCAAGGTCATCCCAGGAGGAGGTTGTATGGAAACTCAAGATTCAGTACTTGACAAGTGGTTTTTGTTAGGGCTGGCCCTATCTGCACTGGTAACCTGACTATTCCTTCAGAATTTCTTTCTAGATCATCGTAAGCCCTTATTGTGATACTTTTTCCTTTATCAATCACATCGTCAGAATACCCCAGCTGTTTGACAAATTTTAAGGTACATATGTTTAAACTTGCGCCATTATCTATTAGTACCCATTTGACCATGGTTTTATGAACACCAAACTCTATGTAGAGGGCTTGGTTATGGAATGTTCTTTGGGGTAGATCTTTCTTAGAAAATATTAGGTGATTACTTTGTGTGATTTTACCAACCATAGCTTGGAACTGACTAGGATTGAGGTCATTGGGGACTATTGTTTCTAGTTCCTTTTCAAGTATTTCCCTATAGGCAAGTGATAGTTTTAACAACTCTAAAATTGAGATTAAGTTAGGTGTTTTCTCTAATTGTTCCACAATATTGTAATCACTAGGTGACTTGATTGCAAGTTTGGGTGGTGCTCCTTGAATTGTAACTCTTCCTCGAGGGGTGGTTACGTTACAGTTATTGTCTCCTCCTCGAAGAGTTACTACATTTGCCCTATTATCATCAACTTGTGAGATGGTTCCTAAAACTGTGTCCCCATATGTGTAATTGGCATTATGGTACTCTTGTTTCTTTCCTTTTTCATTCCCTTTGGCATGGTTCGGGATTGGGTTTGTGTAAATTTGCAGGTCCTTATTCCCAGGATGGTGTTCGACATCTACCTGCCCTTTGTCTATTAAATCTTGGATAAGGTGCTTGATTCTCATGCAATTGTTTGTGATGTGTCCTTTGATCATGTGGAAGTCACACAAGTCCTTCTCGTTATACCATGGTGTTTTGAAACTAGGTTCCTCATAGTTTGGACAATCATTAGTTTTGAGGAAATTTTGTTGCACTAGTTTTCGCATGACCATTTCTAATGACTCACCTAGAACTGTGAATTGCCTTCTTGGTTGATCATACTGTCTCTATTGTCCTCCCTGATTCATTTGTGGGTTCACAACCTAATTGTTCTTTGGATAGGTATTTTGGTTGTTTTGTGCATTGTTTGGAACATAGCTTGTATGTGCTACTTATGGTTTGTTTTGAACTATGTTCTATGACGACCATAGTGTTCTAGCATCAACCACTCCATCGTTTGTGATGTTTTTGTTTTTAGCCCAGACTTTAAGTTTCTTATTTGAAGTAAATGGACTGTCTTTTGAGTTATTTATTTTAAGGTCACCTCTCGCAATGAGTACTCTTTCTATATTCAATCCCTTCTCAATGGTTTCTTCAAATTCTATTGGACATAACATTGTGAGCCAATTCACCAAAACAAGGCTCCGGGGGAAAAATTAGCTTGGACTATTCACTCTTGCCCCGATCTTAAATGGGTAAAGATCGTTACAGCAAAATATTTGGAAGCAGATCCGTATTGCTTTCTATTTGCAAAATCCCTGCCATCTGGGTCCCGAGTTTGGAACTTCATCAAAAACTGTAGAGATCTTATAACAGACTTCCTTATGTGGGAGGTGAAGGACAGAAAGGAGGCTTTGTTTTGGGAAGATTCTTGGGAAGGACATCCAGCATTAGCCGACATCCCAGAACTTTCAAGAGTAAAGGAGAAGACTAAACAAATTTGGGGTTCGAAAGCTAGGGATTACATAGATTATGCGAAAGGCACAATTGATGGCTACATGAAGTGGAAATCGGTGAGAAGTCTGGAGCTGGGAGGCCAGGAAATTGAAGTCTTTGAGAAAGCACTATCAAGAAGACGGATTTGGAGCAGACAGGGGAGTGATCGCTTATGTTGGGATGCTGCAACAAATGGGATTTACTCAACCAAGATAGGTTACAACACACTAACATCCTCAACTGAAAAACTTTCAGAGTTCCCTCGAAATCTTTGTTGGAACAAGGTTTGTCTTCCAAAGGTAGGGATATTCACATGGGCTATAGCCCAAGGAAGAATCCTCACAGGAGATAGGTTTACCAAATTAGGTTATCACAGTCCAACCAGATGTCCTCTGTGTCAAGAGGATGAGGAAACAATGGATCACTTACTCATTAATTGCAAGTTCACTTATCAGATGTGGTGTTGGTTGTGCACAAAGCTAAAATGGGCAACTGTTTTCCCCAACACCTTATTAGATTGCTTAAACTCTTGGACAAGCAATTATCATAATTCCATCTTTGGAGACCTGTGGAAGATGAGTCCTTCAATCCTAATCTAGGAAGTGTGGAAGGAGAGAAACCGACATCTTTTTCAGGATAAAGAGATGTCGATCCCAAGGCTCCAGTGCAAGATAGAGGCAAGCATAGTAGAACTTCTCAATTCACAGCTGATGGTCAAACAAAAGAAATCCAATTTTACCAAATGGGATGCTTGGATCACGAAACAATGGTTTGGAATCAAATCCCCCCCATTGGGTTGCTCAGGAAAAGCGGCTTCCTCGGAACAGCGCAATAAAACACAATGGATCCCCCCCGAGCAGGGGTGGGCCAAATTGAACTTTGACGGAGCCTCCAAAGGAAATCCAGGCCCATCTGGGGCAGGTTGCATAATAAGAACTTGCACGGGCTCGACTTTGGGGAAATTAGCTCAGCCTCTAGCAGAAGTAACGAATAATGCAACTGAATTCCAAGCTCTTTTACTTGGATTAAAACTGGGTAAGGAACTAGAAATCAAAAATCTGATAGTCAAAGGAGATTCAACGCTGGTCATAAATGCTCTAAGGACAAGATAGATCCACAATTGGAAATTGGGGATATATTTGGAAGTCGCATTAGAACAGCTAAGAAATTTTGAACAAGTAATGATCAATCACACTTTAAGGGAAGGAAACACAGAAGTTGACCTTTTGTCTAATAAGGGAGTAATTGGACCTGGTTTCAAAGAATGTTTTTCAGAGTAATTCCTTGTGGATGGCAGGGTGGACCCCTCTGCCCCTCAAATAGCCACCTGACAAGCTATCAAAAAGGGAGGACCTGAGGTGGTGGATGGGGCGTGCAAGGTGACCGCTTAGTGGCAACGCCACATCATCCCAAGCCCTCTCCAAATTGACGGCGGGAGGAGGAAGGGAATAAATTAAAGATTGATGCCCATTAAATCAGGGGTGTCCTCGGCGTCATTAGGGGGAATGAATGACACAGGAATCTAAGCGAAAATAGCTCGACACGTAGGGCACGACAATTATGAAAGCGTAAGCTTTCGGGCCAAGTGGCAATTCACTTCACATGAGGAGATAGATGTATTAAGGTTGAAGGTTGAAGGCTATAGGAGAATGTCATGGAAAGGACGAACACTCGCTTTGCCATAATTTAGATTCGTGCACGAAGGCTCAGCCTTACAATTCATGGGCTTTCAAATGATCTGATGAAGTTATTCTCACTATCTAGTTTTCAAAATTTGTTTTGTTTTTTGTTGTTGTGCAGGGAACGATCACCAAAAGAGATGCAAATGGCAAGGTCGAGCAAGTCGAAATTCATTATCTCCATTTCGGCGAGGGGAATGGAATGTTTCGGTGTTGATACACCAATCTCCTTGGTAGCAATAGAGAGACAGATAGCCTTTCGGGAGATTATGGATCAAAGGCTAAAGCGGATTCTGCTCGATGACGACCCCCTGACAATGGTAGCTGTCAAAATGGTTTTAGGCAAAGGACATCTGGAAAGAAAGGAATATGCAAGAGACAATGCTCACATCTCCTCTCGGTTTCTAGCAGTGATTCTGGACCTGGATTTCCCGAAGGCGGAGGCAAAGGTAATGGTGGAGCGTCTTTTCCGAGGCGACTTGCTAGGGGGCTTAGAGAAAACACTAAAGGTGGCCTTCAAAGGCAAAGGGATACCACGGCCCACAGACCTAGATCTCCTCTGGGAGTTGGACGATGCATTCAAAGTCTTCCCCTTCATCTTAGATATCAAGGGGCCATAACTGATGAGGCATCGAATGGTAGCGGCCATGGCTGCTGAATTCCTAAAAAGGAAGCTGAGGCTTGTGATGGCGGAGGAGACGGAATGGGTGGAAGACTTCACTCGGTTTGCAGGAGTAAATGGCTTTATGTGAGGCTCGGCCTCTGTGTTTTAAGTGTTTGAATGTTTAAAATTTTGTGGCTCATCAAAATTTTGGATGGTTTTTTAGTATCAGCGTAATGGAAATGTAAATTGGTTTCGGTCAGACGAGGCTCGACCTCTAATCTTAATTTTCTGCATCCAAAATTATAGTAGACAGCTTTTCGAAGCTCTGCAATGGGATTGCAAATTTTTTAATGGTAGAAAGTTGCCCCGGGTTGAAAAGGGTAGCTGATAGGCTCAGAGTCCAGGAAGGACTGTTATCTCCTGCTTAGCAGATGCATGTATATCTTATTAAAATCAATACAAATCCCACCTTACGTATCAAAAAAAAAAAACATTGTGAGCCAATAATTGATCTTAGGTAAGACATTAGTAATGAATATGTCTACCAATTCCTTATCGAGAATGAGCCATTTACATCTACTAGCCTTGTGTCTCCATCGTTGTAGGTAGGAGATAAAAGATTCTCCTTAATTCTATTTGATTATGGACAAGCTTGTAATGGTGACGTCTTGTTCAATGTTGAAGGAGAAGTGACTTATGAATTTGTTAGATAATTCATCAAAGTTTTTGACTACTGGTGTCAAACGGGTGAACCATTTCATAGCATGGCCCGTAAGGCTGGGTGGAAATAGTCTCAAGAGGTATGAGTCATTGTGTCGTACTTCCATGCATGATATCGAGAAATCCCGTATATGCTATACTGGATCCCCTATTCCTTTATATTTTTTTGTCAAACCTTGGTATTTCAAAATTCTTTGGAAAGGGTATTGTAGTGACAGATTGATCGAACGGGAATGGGCATATCTCTTGGATAGTGTAGGTTTTCTTTTTATTTCCAACTTGCATGCCTGCTACCTGTTGGGTGACTGCTTCTAGCTTCATTTCCATGTTTTTTTTTGGCATGTTTGTTTGTGAGTTCTATGTATAATAGCCTTGTTGTCTCACCACGTTTGGGTCGTATATCGGATATTGTGAAGGTATGACACCTTGGCAACTGTTTTGTTCATATATTGGGTTAGGTCCTTGATGGGTGTAAAGAGGGTTAGCTCCTTGTTTTTGAGATGAAGTGTATTAAAGGTTACCCTGTTGATGCATTATCGGGACACCTTGTTGGTAGGATGACTGAGGAAGGGCGCTTTGTGGCACACCTTGCTGTTGGGCAGGACTAAACTGAAGGTTACCCTGTTGATGCGTTATTGGGACACCTTGTTGGTAGGAAGCTGAGGAAGGGCACTCTATGGCACACCTTGCTGTTGGGCAGGACTAAACTGAAGGTTACCCTATTGATGTGTTATTGGGACACCTTGTTGGTAGGAAGACTAAGGAAGGGCATTCTATGGCACACCTTGCAGTTGTGCAGGACTAAATTGAAGGTTACCCTGTTGATACATTATTGGGACACCTTGTTGATGATTTGACTAGAGAAGGGAACTTTGTGGCACACCTTTATGTTGGTATTGCTGGTTCAAAAGGGGACCATATGGTCCACCTTATTGGCGGTACTGATTGTTCGGAGGGGGACCCTGTGTTCCACCCTATTGAAGGTATTGAATGTTTTGGGATGGATAAATGCTTGAAGAATTTTGTGGTATATACTGTCTGGGAGGAAGATTGTTATTTGGTGGTTCATATTGTGATGGTCCTCCTTGATACAATTGTGCTATTGTTGCTTGTTCAACCTGAGTTGGTTTTCTAAATAAGGGGTTCTCTTTGGGTTGACCATTGTGTTGTGAGAACACAGGTGGCATGTTTGGCATCTCTAGAGGTTCAGTTATCTGTCTTACGACTGAGTTATCTCCTAAGGGAATAAGTTTGGCATCTTTGAGATCTTCTACATTGAAATCCACCGGTAATTTAGTACCACTTTGTGCTAACTTGAAGAAATAGGAGTTTGGATCCTTTCTCAACAGCCTATCCATTAGTTTAAGAACCTTAGGGTTGTTGGAATGTTCGAATAGTTCATCCCCATGTATTTCTTCCTCTATGTCTACCTCCTCTATGACCATTTTGTTTGGGTCTTAATTTTTTTGTTCAATTACCTCCTTATGTTTGTGATTTAGTTCCTCTTCACTTAAGGTATTTCTATACATAGGCCTCTTTTGTGGTGTTTCAAGATCAGTTGGCCTATAGCCCCAAGGGCTACTTTCATCATTTATGGCATTGGTTCATGGGATACTAATGTTGGTTTTGTTTGCTTCCATTTTCTTTCTATGTTGTGACCTTGTGGTTGTCATAAACAATTTGGATCTCAAGGTAGGAAAAATGGTGTTAGACCTCTAAATTTTTCAAATCCAACGTCGACCTAAATAAAAGGGTAGATTTAGGTATGTGAATCTAGTTTGCCTCTCTAGAGAAGTTCAGTATCATGGAAAAGACTTGGGTTTTGACCAAAAAAAAACATGTACAAATCTAGATCGTTCCTGGAAGCATGTCTATAAAAGTTTGCCACCAGTTTGTTTATGTTTTTGTGTAGTGTGGCAAGGTGTTTCCTAAGAGGTTTTGGTTTAAGATGCCTAAGTCGAGAATAACGACCTGTAGTCTTTAATTTCAGGATTCTAACTCTTGGTGAAATCATGGATGAATAAGGATGTTTAATGCCAAGCGGGGGGTGGTAATATAGGTCTATCAGCTGCTATGTTTGCTTTCTCTTCTTCTTCATCTAAGATGATGGATGCAGTGAGAAATTGATGGGGTGTTTTGTTTTTTTCTCAAAAATGAATGTTCTCAAACTGTTGATGACGTTGGTTTGGGTACCTTCAATGTGTGTGTTACCTGGCTAAAAGATTGGTGCGGTTAGCCCTAGTTGTTGAATGGGATTTGTTGGCCTCCAAATGGTCATAAGGTATGTTGGTGTTGTGAGGTGGTTTATGGTGTTCAATATCCTATCATAAGGTCACTCAATACCTATTTCCAAGCGGGAGGTAGTAACATGGGTCTTCCAACTTCTATGTTTTCCTTTTCTTCCTCTTCATTTAAGATGATGGATGCAGTGATAAATTCATGGGGTGTTTTTTTTTCTCAAAAATGAACATTCTCAAACTATGGATGATGTCGGTTTGGGCACTTTCAATGTGTGTAAGGCTAGGTTGAATAATAGGTGCTACAAGGCTTGGTTGTTGAACGAGAGTTGTAGGTCACCAAATAGTCATAAGGTGTGGTGGTATGGGGTGGTTTGTTATGAAACTCAAAAACCCTAAAGTTTGAGTGTTGTTTTGGAATGTAGCTACTTTTCGGAAACCAAAATGCTAAAGAACTAGGGTCAATATTCCACTTCCTAATCTAGAGGATATGTTGTGGGAAATATACTTGAACTATCTGTGAGTTTCAAGTAACTATTGATATCAAAGATTTTTTTTTTGAGTGGATGAATGATCCTAATGTTTTGTTGGATTTTGATTTTAAATAAGTAGTATGGGAATAATGAGTGATAGACTTTGTGACCAATTTGGTTTTCCATGTATCTTGTTCAAGTAATGACCTAAGTATTTTAGCAAAAATATTGGAATGGAAATTTGCAACCTCTTTGTGTTTGTTTCCTTTGTGTTTTTGAATATGGAAAGTGATATAATAGCACTAGACTGACTCACAAGCATGGACTTTCTGTGACCTGAATGTTTATAGCTTAAGTTGTGAAATCACAACACCCAAGCCATAGTTACCAAAGTGTTCACTTTGATCAATGCAACCTAAAAATAAAACTGAAATGTTCAGAAACCTTTAAGGATAAATCCTTTCAAGGAGTGCAAACATAAGGATTTTTTTTTGCAAGTATACACTAACTCAAAGGGTTTGTGA
Organism: Sequoia sempervirens; assembly: GCA_007258455.2. NCBI lineage: Eukaryota > Viridiplantae > Streptophyta > Pinopsida > Cupressales > Cupressaceae > Sequoia > Sequoia sempervirens. Next base: position 20,702 of record VDFB02078290.1, read on the forward strand.
TTTGACTACCTTGTTCAATGTTTGTTTTGATGTGTTCTTTTTCCTTAAATCAAACACAGAATTTGATGTCACAATTGTTTTTGAATGTAATTGGATAAGTTTAACATTAACAAACAATTACAACCCTAGTGGAGAGAAACCATCCTCTTAGGTGGGCCTACCTCATGCTCCGAAGAGATGATTTTACATGCGACTTATGGCACGAGCCTGTAGTTAGACTTGGCAAGTAACTTCTCAGAAGTAAATTCTGATGCACCACTTTTAGAGAATGTTTTGGATAAAATAGGGTGGCTTCTAAAACAATTGGATCTTAGTCATGTTCTGGGGATATTATTTTTGGGCACCTACACATGTGCTATTTTGTTCAATTAAGAACCTCCAGCCCTTTCAAGTTTTTATGCATCACAAAGATACTGAGGAAGAATAAGTCGGTATAGGACATTTTCACTCGGCGAGTGATGAACTTTCCTCACACTCACAAAATATTTATATAGCGGTCCAGAATGAAAGTATCGATTGGGTCGCCTATGAGTTCTCTAGCGCGGGATGTGTCTCAATAGGCAAACCCTCTAAGAAGGTAAAACTTTAAAATAAATGTGAAGTTCAAAAATGTTCTTCGCTCAACCAAGATTGCCAAAATGGTGCGAGGAGAGAAGACAAAACACTTTAGTTTTCCAATCAATGCATGCACAGAAGATAATTCATCGCAAATTGATTCATTTTAAACACCTCGACCAGTGTTATCCCCAAGAATATTTGAGTAAAAAAAAAATGAAATGTTTTTTTATCTTTGCACCAATCGAAATGTTCAGGACATCAAGCAATTATGATAGCAATGGTGTGAAAACAACAAAAACATTTTGTTCATTTTAAGCCCCAAAGTTGAAGTGTTTCTAAGAAAATCAAGCCTAGTCATTAATGGTCAACAAATATAAATCGTTCATGCGTCAACAAAGTGAAAAATGTTTTGCACTCTTTTTATGCACCAAATTTAAAGGTTCCTAATTATGAAAACATTAAATGTGTTCATTTTTAGAGCCCAAAATTGAAGTGGTTTATGTTCTTTTTATGAGCACCAAAAGAGAATTCGTACTTTAGAAAGCTTCAAATGGTTTATTTTAACAACACCAAATCAAGTGTGAGAGTTGTTGTTTTTCATTTTAGAGCACCAAAAGGAAGTTCCTACTTTATAAACTTCAAATTTGTTCATTTTAGAAGCACCAAATTTGAAATGTGAAAGTTGTTGTTCATTTTAGAGCACCAAAAAGGAAATTCCTAACTTCGAAAACTTAAGAATGGTTCATTTTAGCAACACCAAATCAAATGTGAGAGTTGTTGTTGTTAATTATAATGCACCAAATGAAAATTTTCCTAAGTTAATAAAAAAATGCTTATAGATCTAAAAACAACTTGGATCAATCATTTTCCCTGCATAAAATAAGTTAATGTGTTTCAAATCTTGCATAAAACCCATTAGTTCTTGCAAAACAAGCAAACATTAGCAAGAAGGTTCATTACAATAGTGCAGGATCCATGCACTTGTCTTCCAGAGAAAATGCTCAGAAAAACAAATTTGCAAAAGCTCAGAATTTCTGGCAAAAGCTCATATTTTCCATACAGGTGCAAACTCAAAAAAAAAATCAAAAGCGTGCTTTTTTTAGCAAAGGCACTGGTTTCAGAGCAAAGGCGCCATTCCCATGACAAAGGCGTTGATCTTCTAAAAGCAAGCTTTTGATGGGTAGTCCGTGAAATGTCTCTAAAAGCTCTTGTAACCCTGTAACTTGCAACTTAGCTCATAAAAATGTTAGTGAGGAGGACCTAGGTCCCACCAGGCGTGCCAGAATGTGTGAGGGGGAAGGAATCCATCAAGAAATATTCAAAAACAAGATCAAATGCAAGATTGAAATCATAAACTAATCTAATTCAAAAACACTTAATCTATCATATTCCATCACTCATGAAATGTGCAAATCTAAGCTATTTGAATGAAAGTAAGATCCTAAGATATTCAAACCAATTCAAATAACACAAGAAAAGATTACCATCCCATGTTGGAGTATATTTGCATGATGTTGGGTTGTTCGTATCACTACAAAGCCTCCATTGCTTACATGCAAAAGCTTGATGATCGATGCTTGTTCTTGAAGAAATGATGAAGCTCTCTCAATGGTGATCTTGATAGCACTTCGTTGCATAAGGTAAGTTGAAATTCTCATCCTAATTTGTGAAAAGAAAGGCTTGTTATATAGAAAAAGCAATTTTGAATTGACGGTCAAGATCGTGTTAGAGAATATCCAAATCAATGGTCAAAATGAGTTGAGAGGATTTAGACATGAGGAGATTGTGCAAAGTTGATTGCACAATTAGGGTGATTGAAGAATAGATTGGATAGTTAGGATTTTGATTGCTTAGTTAGCAATTGATTGATCAGTTAGGGTTGAGTTAGGAATTAGATGGTTGAGTTAGCAAAATTAGATTGCTTGGTTAGCAAAATAGATTGCTTAGTTAGCAATCCATGATTTCCTCAATCAAAAAGTGGGTGAGGAATATTAATTTATTTATTTAATTAATTAATTAATTCCAATTTTGATTTTGATTTTCATTTTTTCTAATTTGAATAGTTTGAATAGTTTGATTTATTCAAATTTTGGAGGGAAGTGTGATAATTAAATTATTATGATTTAATAACTCAATTAATTATGAGGAATAAGGTGAATTAGTGACGTAATCAAATAATCAGTTTCGTTTTACTAATCAGGATGAAATAAGATAAGATTAGAACTTTATTAAATAAATGTAATTTATTTAATTAGTCGGAATGATGAAATGTGAATTAATCAAATATCGTTGTATCATTTGATTAATAGAGGAAATAGGGTTTTGAATGTCGTTCAATGTCATTTGATCCATTATGAGATGTCGTGGGATGATTCTGAGATGATCCAAGTTGTTCCGAAGATGTTCCAAGATGTTCCAAGTTAATTTAGAGATATTTCGAGTTGATTCAAAGTCGTTCTAAGTCATTTTGGGGTCGTTTCAAGATGTTCCAGGTTGATTCAAAGTTGTTTTGAGACGTTCTGAGTTGATTCAAAGTTGTTTCGGGGTCATTCTGAGATGTTCCAAGTTGATTTAGAGTTGTTCTGAGTCATTTTGGGGTCATTCTGAGATGTTCTAAGTTGATTTAGAGTTGTTCTGGATCATTTTAGGGTTGTTTTGAGACGTTCCAAGTTGATTCAGAGTTATTCCAAGTAATTTCAGGGTCGTTCTGAGACGTTCCGAGTTGACTCAAAGTTGTTCTGAGTCGTTTTGGGGTCATTCTAAGACGTTTCAAGTTGATTCAAAGTTGTTCCGAGTCATTTCGGGGTCATTCCAAGACATTTTGAATTTGTGATAAGTGTTAAGTCAATTTTACATGTCTACAGGTAGGTATCTCCATGCATATTGGTTGAGGTATTCCTTGCAATTCAATTTTTGGATGTAACAAAGTGGAAATTTCAAGTGGTGGTATAGTAAGAAATGTTGATTGTTGATATAGGTGATTATGCCATTGCATTGAAGGATAAAAATTTGCATGATTCTCAAGGTTATGTACGGAATTTTGTATGAATTCATGCAAGCTTTCTTCATCTTGACCCACAATATCAAGAAGACTTCCATTAAGAGATGAAGTATCATGAGTATCATTATCAAAATTAGCATCATTTCCAAACACAACTTGAAACATCAACCAATGATTTCAAGGACATCCAAACTTTACCAAAACACCAAGCCATGATAATATGATAATTTGCAATATGGTTCAAACTATTTTACAACAAGTGACAGGAAAAAAACAACAAATCTAGATAGAGGCTCCTGAAAGTGTGCTATCACAAGAAGCTAAGTTATGAACAGATAACACAACAAAGGCACCTAGGGGCATCTGAGTCCTAGACAAGGTATATGAAATTTCAAAGTTTGATTGTGTAAAGCACTGTTGAAGGATTCTAGATCTAGTTGAAGACAAGTTTGACGATAAATACTTTTCTAGAATTTTCCTAATTTATGCCAATGCAAGTGTGAAACAGTATGTGAACAATAAATGACAATTTCGATGCAAGTTTCTGATCTAAAATGTATAAATTGATTGATTTTAAGATTCCTAAATCTGAGAATGATGATTTTGATACAATTTTGAAAAAAAACAATGTAATTTTTTTCACTTTTTGTTACATTATGGGTTAAATTAATGATGCCTAAATGAATGTAATTAAGAATGTCAAAATAGAGTTCTACAAGCACAAATAGATTGAAGACACAGAGACACAGAAGTGTGAAAAATATTGTTAATGCAAATGTACAAGGATAGGGATGCCCAAGGGCGTCTGAGTCCTTGATAGGGGTTCTAAAAATTCAAAAGTTGATTGTTTATTATGGTGTCTAAAGGTTCTTCTTTTATGTGAAAACAGGTTCGTAGGAGTATTTTTCTAGAATTTGCTCAAATTAAGACAATGTGATGCAAATGCAAATGTGTAACAATGCAAATTACAATTATGAATGCAATTTTCAATGTAGATTTGATCTAGGTGATTGAAATGAATCTTAATGCAACCTATGATGTAAAATGATATGTAAATTTTTTATCTTTTTATCTTTTTTTGATGCAAAACAATGTAATGCAAAACTTAGATCTAGGATGCAATTTTCAGAAGTTATGTAATGCTAACAAGTCAAGTTCACCAAATGAAACAAATAAAATAAGAAACCTTAGGCCTACTATGTAAACCTAGGGTTGAAATGGTTTCTGGGTTGTGTGTGGTATTTTCTATCATTTATTTAAGATGGAGATTAACAAGGTGAGTATATTGACTTTCAAACATGAAGGTGAGCCAATCAGACATGAATCTCCATCTTATTAAGGATTAGAATGATTTGGAATTGATTTACTATGATTAACCTAATTAAACTATATGACCTAATGAGAAAAATGTAATATCCCGACAATGCATAGACTAAAACAATAACTTGCGGGTAGATATGGAAAGTGCAAAGGAATGTGTACCTATCACTAGAAGTTGGATATAAGTGTTGTAGAAGGATTGGGTCACCCTTAAGTGAATGTATCTTTGTATGACACTTATGCTCTATTTTTGGGGTCCTCTAATGACATATATGATCTTCTAATTTTCAGTTGCAAAATTGTCAGAAAATTGTCGGATAATTCTATAGGTGAGTTTTTGTTTGTTAAAAAGATGTAAGGATTCAAATAAAACATGAATAATTTGTCTATAAGCTTCCATTAATCCTCTTCAAACCTAAATCTTGCACATTCAAAGAGAGGGAAAATTTTGGGCCATTTAGGGGCTTATCTCTATCAAACCTTGTGTAAGTGTTTCCACTTCCACAATGACAGTGTCAATGATAGAATGATAATGAATAGGAAGGAATGATGAAATCACAAAGTGTTGCAACTCACAAACCTTCAATGTATTCCTTGAAGGAATGAATTCATACACATCACCTCAAGGTCTTCGATCTTGCTTGCTTGATTTGCTTGAACGCTTTGGAGACCTACAAAAGTGTTAGCCTTCACAAAACAATGATAGCATGAACACACAAAAACTCGCATAGAATTTGACATGATGTTAGGATCTTGAATTGTTGCAATAAAGCTTTGAAATGCTACCCTTGACTTGCTCTTGAATGATCTTGACAATAGTTTTTCTCATGAATGCTTGTTATTTCTTGTTAGATTTCAAATGATGTAATAACTAGGTATTTATAGGCATTTCTCTAATTTCTCGAGAATTAAATCTTGATATCTAACATTTGAAATTTGAAATTTGAATTTTAAAATGGCCACTCTAACATGTCCAAAATTGGTCCCCAGTAGAATAGGGGACCCGTTCACCCTTGGGTGAATGGGTCTTGGCCCTTTTCTCTAGGACATTAAGTGTTGGGAGCAAAATATTAATTGGATGCATTTGTTCAATGTTTGCAATTTCTCAAAAAGTGGTACAAATGGGCTATAGAATGCATAATTTTAGAAAATTAAGGACCCAATTAGGCTCAATAATTTAGGGGGAGAAAAACATAGTGTGAAATTATCGAGGGTGACAATTTATGATGCTACACTACTTTTATAAGCATATCTAGTACCAAGAAGGGATTGAACTTGCTTGCATCTTTGATCTTCCATGATTTCCATTTAGGAGGCAATTATGTTTCCAACTTCTTCTCAATATCTCCTCTGAATAGAGACATTCTTCCTTCCATGATTTTCTTGTTATGCTTTCTTATTCACTTGCATTGGAAAGGAGACTTTTAGAGTTGCCACCCACTTGGGGAATTTAAGATTTACATATCTTTATAAATTTTGAGAAAATCATAGGAACAAAAACAATAAACCAAACTTGGAATATCAAAAAAGGAAATTCACACAAATATGTTCAACATAACCAGAGACTTTAGAAATTCTTGAAATGATAGTTTGTTCCCCAGCAAATTCGCCAATCTATTGGTGTTTTTTTAAGTCCTAGCTAATTCTTAAGACAACCTAAAGGATAGCCAATTCTTATACTTAATTGTCCTAAGGGGCTAGCCAATGAACAAGAGCAAAATTTTATCAATTATCTCCTCTACACTTCAGGCTCTGCAAAACCTAGGAGGGTGATCCTATGCAATATCAATTAGGGTTTCATATAATTGATATTAGATATTTCTTTAAATAGGCATGCTCTCTCTTACTAATCAAGAATTATAGATAAACACATTTAATGGGTTGAATTCTTGGAGTTTATGCATTTCAAATATGAGAACATGTAAATAATACTATGAAAATAAATATTTGCTTGAAAGTAAATTAATTTGTTCTAGTAGGTACAAGTTATAGGAAGGTAGGGTAGACTGTGACACATTGGAAAGAACTCATAATAACCCAAAACCCTAGGACAAGGGCACCCAATGCCCCTATCTAGTAAATTCAACCTTTACCTTCAATGATAGGTGCCCCTTTATTTGTCTTTCTCATAACTGTGTTTGTTTCTATTAAATTTTATTTCTATCTAAGTAATTATTTGTATTTTCATATTAGGGCTTATATCAATTAGGTTAATCAAATCACACTTATCAATTTTCCCCCTTTGCAACAAAGGAATAGAACCCATGCAACTTGGCTCTATTGAACAAAGGTTGTTGTTGATCTCAAAGGTTGATGTTTTAAGAGGATTGATGTCAAGGAGTTCATTTTGTTAAGGATGTAAGGCTAAGTAGTACTTTAATTATCATTATATTCCATTTTCATATCATTTTGAGTTGTAGATATTTGCATAAATATATGTTACTAGAAGCATGTTGCATGTCAAGAGATCAGTGTGGCTGCATACCTTTCTCTGTTGGTAATTTTAATGTCATATCAATCATATCACTAAATCAAGAAACATAGATTTTATGGAGTTTCTATAATTATTGTATGCTTGCAATATCATGCTTACATCTATTCATAGTGATAGAGGTGATCCGAAAGTATGTACCAAAATCTTTCAGCTTTGTTCTCAAGGCAAAGATATTTCTTTGGCAATACAATTATGGTTCGTATTTCTTTCAAAAATAGAGTTTGGCTCTACAATTCTAAAGGAGAGTATGTCTACACAAGTTCATATTCTATAGTTTCTAAAGGATATGTTCAACATGAAAAAAGATTGAAGTGACAGAAGGTTCTTTGTGTCTATCTGTCAACCAATTGGTGTTTGAGACCTATGCGGTAACAACTAGTAGTGTGCAAAATTCAAATCTTGTGTGTGGTGTTAATATAGGACCTAGTTAAGGTTCTTGTGGTAACACACGACATCATGTTCTTTTGGTTGTAACAAAATTTGATTTTGGACCGACCTATTACACATTTCATGTAATTTGAATTTAGGTCCACCTTATGTCATTTTGGTTATTTGTGGATCCCTAAACGACATAGAAGAGTGTTAATGCAATGTCATGTATATATTTCTCTATTGTGCAAATGCATAATGTGAAGTAAAATTACATTGGTATGAAGAAAAGTTTGCCACATGTGTAAATTGAAGAGAAGGTGGTGAATATAAAAGGGAGAGTTGCATTTTAGTGTGTGTGCCAGTATCAAAAGATCATATGCAATGTGGAAGAGTATCAGCTGTAACTCTGGCACATGTATGAGATGTATTCTATTGTATAGAAAATCTACAAGCTTTATCTTCGTAATATGGTTGGAATGGTGTTCTACCTCTTGCATTGTTCTATTGAGGATTGGTGTCTCCAATAGGTTGGTTCCTACAAATACATTAGGGGATTGGTGTCTCTGGTAGGTTGGTGCCTACTTCATATTGTAAGATTCTCTTGTATATTTTTTCTTTGTTAGGTTGGATTTGGATATTAGTTCCAAGTAACTATTCTCATCGTGGTTTTTCCCATCTTGGTTTTTCATGTATATGTGGTGTTCAATTGTGTGAATGTGTGCTCAGTGCTTAATTAGTAGTAGTGAATATTCAAATTATATGATCTGATATTTTTAGTTGAATTTAAGAGTATTGAATTGATTAAATCTACTGATATACACCCCCCCTCTCACTAGATTGTGTGCCCTTCAAGATCTCCTTTGAGGAAGTTAGCCAAGCATAACACCTTTTTCGGTTCATATTCCAATGTTGAGTAAAGAAAAGATTGATCTGGGTTAATTTACTAGTTAGATCTAAGATCTCTTTTCCCACTTAAAAATTACATGCCACAACCTCGTAAATATTCAATAATTATTTTGTGTACCCTTTTCCTTTCCAGCAAGTACATCTTCCCTTTTGTCTCATAATTAGACCATTTTATTTTTCTATGTTTTCTAATTATGCTCACAACTGTCTATTTAAAAGTGTATAGGTATTGCATGTTGGAAGAATGAGGAGTTTTTCATTGATGTAGTTATTGGAAACATGAGCATAAGGGATAAGGTATACTTTTATGTTTTACAGTGTTGTCATTGATATAAACATTGTATCTTGATATGGAGATCATGGTACAGATCTTTTTGGTTGGTTCTAACATATTTTGGGATGTTTGTGGAAGACATTTTTGTAAGAAGGTTTGATCAGGTGAAGCCAATTGTGACAAAAAGTGTTTATATTGATTTTTTTAGGTACAGAGCATCTAGTTTTTGGGTCCGCACTGGTCTGTGAATTAACATTTCACTCTACAGTTCTAGTATAATGTTTTTGGTTGGTAGAAGCATCTAATTCTAGAATTCCATCTTAATTTAGCTTTTGGTTTGAAAGTTATGAATGACAGAAGTTTGACTTGGCAGAGATAATCAATTCATGTATAGTGCTTATGAGTTGGAGATTATGCACTTCTTCATGGATAGGATTTTCATTTTGTAGATTTAAGAAGATGTTGATAGATGTCAATAGATTCTAAATTCTAGATGTCATAGCATTTTGAGGTACACGTGGCAAAATATGGGTATAAAGTTAGAGAATTTTTGTATTAGGTCTTCTACGGTGTCAACCCAATAGGAGTGAAGGTATGTGAAAGTTAAGTATTGTGGAGTTATGTGGGAGCTATTATAGGTCATGTTGACCTATTTCAAAAATTTTAAGGATTGAATCTTGGCACGAGGCGAATGTGGAAGGATTTGAGCCAACAAGTCATATATGGTATATTTTGTATGTTATATCTAATTAGGCCGACCTAATTGATGTTATGTTTGAAGTGGATATATAAGCTAGATCATTTTTGGTGTTTTGACATAATTTTTGTGTAAAAGTGATGTGAATGATGCGAATGATGCAAATTCATTGTGAATTTAAGTTGTGAATGTTGAGTAGAATATTAGAGTGATGTGAATGTAGAGGAAAGCGGAGTGTTAGATCATAATCAAATGAAGTGTGTAAAGTTAGTTTATTGAGCTTCATTGGAACTATGTCTCATGCATATGATAGATGAAATTGTAATAGTTCAATCTAGGTTGTGAGCCACAAAATTTCTTCTATCTCTTTTTCTCTTAGTGGGCAGTGAGTCCACTTGTAGTGAGATCTTCTTGTAATTATACTATAATCGGTTATAATATATTGTGAGCTAATCCTCATCGTGTTTTTTCTCATTTTGGGTTTTCCACGTAAAAATCCTGGTGGAGAAAGCAGGTGCTTCGATGTAGGTTTCGGTTCAAGATGCAGATTCAGAAGTTGGAGTGCCATAATCAGTGGATTCACTAGTGAGGGGAGCACAGGCGGGAGAGACAATAGTTAAGCCAACTCCTTACCAATGAAGCAAAGATAGTCGAAGCGGAGGGAACAGATCTAGATGCAGACACATTCATTGGAGATCGTTCTCATAGCTACGTACCCAAAACCACAAAATATGTGATGTTGTTGATGTTTCATGCTTTCTTTCATTTACTACAATTGAATATGATATGTGGATTGGATGTTTAAATGTTTGAAAGGTTTAAAAGAATACTAATTCACCCCCCTCTCAGTATTTTGGGTGTTTAACAATTGGTATCAGAGCTTGGTTCCTTGGAAGGAGCTTAACCGCTTGGGGAGGATCTTGGAGGTTGAACACATGGCTATTAGAAGACTACCTACTCCTTCATAAGAGATTCTTGTTGTTGGATTCATAGAAGAAGATTACATGCTTGACAAAGATGGAAAACTCAAAGTTGCTCTTGAAGATCTTGAAAGAACTGAAGGTGAAAATAGATATTTGAAAGAAAATGTCAAAGCAAATGAATGCATCAGAAAATTGAAAGAGCAAATCAAGAAGTTAAGAGAAAGGCATAAGGAAGTCAGTGAATAATTGTAGCAAACAAATGAAACTATCACTTGTCTGAAGGTGCAAGTTGAAGAAAAGAAAAGAATTGAGGAATGCTAAAATGCAATGGTAAAAAGCAAATCTAAAGAAAGTCTCTAAAGATAAAGAAGGTTTAGGATTTGAAAAGGGTGAAATTTCAAAATCATATTAGTCATCAAATGTTGAAGACAAGAACAGTGGCAAGCAGATTTAGAATCAAAGGTATGAAGCTAGAAAACCACCAGTCAGACAACCAAATGCACAAAGGTGCCCATATTTTAATGGTTTATGTTATTCTTGCAATAGATTTGGACATAAGGCTATGGAATGTAGAAGCAAAATGAATCAAAATGTTCCACCTTTTTCTGGTTAATGTTTTGCATGCAATAAATTTGGTCATAGAGCTAATGAGTGCAAAAGTCAAATGATGAATGGCTATAACAATGGTAGAATGGTTCAATCTTTCAAAGGTTATTGTTATGCATGTTATGGATTCGGGAATAAAGCTAATAAATGTATACATAGAATGAATGGAAGGAATATTGGTTAGAATAATTTCATATGTTACAATTGCAATAGGGTTGGACACATTTCTAAGTTTTGTAGAAGCAAAAATATGAAGAAGGATAATCTGGTAAAGAAGAATGAACCAGTTCAAAAGATTGATCTAATAGAAACAAAGAAGATGGATAAGATCTGGAGAAAGAAGGAAGATGCCGAGGTTAACGACAAATCTGCACTAGCATTTTGTGTAGATGGTTCCTTCAGAAACTAAGTTGAGATCTTTAGCTCAAGGGGAGCCTTAATGAAAACAAATTATCCCCTGCCAAAGAAAATGGTGCTAATGCCTTAGCATGAAGATATGTGATGTAGATCGACATGCTTGATCTATTAGTGAAGATCCCAAAAGACAATATGATAATGGGGTAGATTGCAAAGCATTTGAAGGTGATTGTGCACGCAATGAAGGGTTTGCCAGCTTTATTGTTTGAAGCATTCATTGCGAAATTAGGTCAGATTTGAATGGTTATAAAGTGATTTCACTTAGCCAAATTCATTTGCAAAAGCATTTGTGAAGGAGCAGAGCAACAAAGAAAGGATTTGGAGTGATCAAGGTGATTTGAGATTTGATGTGTTCAAACCCTAGTTCAACAAGTGAAAGAAAAGGTATTTACAATCTTCGTTTTGCCCTAGTTTCTCATAAAGTAGTTTGAGTTTATTTTGCAATGGCAACACTGAGGGTGATTGAGGTTATTGAGAATCCACAACCTAAATTAAATAAATACCCTACTAAATCCATAGAAGATGACCCGTTAGGTGCATTTTCACATGTTCCATATGGAGTTTTACCTACAAAAGATATAATGATTTACATTCTTAGAAAGATAGAGGAATATGATCATACTAAGAAAGGAGATGTGTGGGTCAAAGAGCTTATTGGAGATAAATTTTCCCTTAAACCAGACTACCAAAACCTAGTCACGAAGAAACTTGATGTGTGGCAATGGTTTCTGAATTTTTTCTTTGAGCATAAATGGGTTAGGATTGCATTATGCAGAATTCATGATAATTTTTTTGGACCAACATGCCTGGAATGATTGCAAAGGATGTGATTAGCGAGTTTATAGGTCTATGCTCCACTGGACCTGTTCTTATACTAAAATCAATTAAGAATGAGGTTGTTATGGAACTCACAAGTGCAACTTATGACAAGAGGGCTCTAATCGTAAATCATATAAAAAATATAGTTGTGAAGTATGCGGCTATGTTGATTGGTTACAAAATCTACTTCACAAATAGAGAAAACTTTGTATCTGCCACCGCAATCAATGTTGCATATGAAATGGTGGAAAAAGGGGTTGACTATGATCTTTGTGAATTGCTAAGGTAATAGTTAATGGAGAACTTGAAACAAACCAAGGATAAGAAGTATGCATTCAATATGTAACTTTGGTTGTATGTCTACTTTTCTATTTCCTGAAGGAACTCCCCAAAACTGAAAGTGTGGAATGGTTGCGAGGTAGACCCATTGCTCATCAGATTAGAGACTTTTTAAGAAGTATTGGTGATGCGAAGGCACAAGATGACACTCTTATTGCTTTCTTTGTAGTTTTTCAAAAGAGGATGCATTAAAGAGAGAATTCCTAGGGAAATGGTAGAAAGGTATCGAAATGATATCACATTCCTGGTATCAATAGATAAGTGCATCATGGAAACAGTAGAACCAAGGATAGTATGGATTCCTATGTTGGGATATGATATCAATGAACAAGATATTATTAGTTTGGCTGATATTTTGTTGAAAAGTCCAAAAGATACCACTAAAGCAAGGTATGGCACCTATGAAGAAAAATATATGGAGGTGCATATGGAGCAAAGAAAACCATAGATACAGAAGAAGGTTGAAAAGATGGTTGACAAGTTTGCAAAGGATACGGGCTTCACAAAGGATCAAGTGGAGTAGGAAAGAGCAAAGGATAAGGGAGAATCAAGTGTTGCAAGAGGATCTGAAAGTATAAGAAGATCTGGTAAGACAACTACCACCCCTCCTGCTATCCAAAAGTCCTCTAGGACTAAACCCACTACTGGTGAGAAGAAGAAAACTACTGATAGTACTCCGATAAAGGAGAAATCCCTATAGAAAACAAGGCATAAAAAGAAGAATACTACTATAGTAGCACCACCTATAGCCACTACCAAGAAAAGAACAAAACAAAAGGAAGTAAGGGAAAAGAATATAAGTGTGAATATTGAAGAAGAAGAAGTGGAGGAAGAAGGACCACAGTTGGTCCGCAAAAGGAGAAGTGAATCTTCACAAGGTGAAGCAAGTGTTAAAAGAAAGAGATTTCATATCATTGATACAGACAGTGAAGAGTAAATAGAAAAAGAAAAAGAAGCTTTTGTAGTTCACATGAGAGAGAAGAAGAAAAAAGCCACCAAGAAGGTATAACTGGAGAAGAAGAAAGCTGAAACAAGCTAGAAGAAGACTCTGAACGAAAGCAAAAAGAAAAAGAAAAAAGAGTTGGTAAGACCTGACTCTCCCATGAAGTTAGAAGCATTTTCAATAATATTTTACAGTAAGAAATATTAGGGGAAGCTGCAGCCCTATACAATGAAACAAATGAGGTGGATGAGGCCACCATTGTTGAAGCAATCATTAAGTATATCATTATTTTAGAAGTTGATAGGAGAAACATTGAAAAGAAAATTCCCACAGAGCTATGGAATGTCTTGGTAAAGAGAAGGCAAGAATCGATTGAAGAAGGAAAAATAAAAGAAAATGCATTGGAAAAGATTGGTGCTCCTCTTTCAGAGGAAAATAGAGCCATATTAGCTGAGTTATATAGCATAGAATTTAGGTTGAAGCAAAGGGTAACTACCCTTACGGGTAAAGATAAGAATGAGTTTGAAAGGCTACAGAAGGAGATAGTTGACAAAATATTAGATATAGCACATAAATATGGAATGAATTCAAAGAACACTACAGGAGAAGAAGCACAAGACATTGATGCTCAATATGAGCATATAATATATGAATGGTATACATAGGACAACATTCTTTTGGATATGGAAGAATTGGAAAAAGAAGATGAAGAAGCAGAAAAGAATGTTGGTGAAGATGCAATAAAGGAGGATACCTCTCCTCCTTCAGTACTTGAAGAGAATGCCATGCCACCGAATACCACATATAAGCCTACAAAAGAAGAGAATGTTGATGCAGACAAGGAAGAAGAACATGAAAATAATAAGGATGATGAAGATAAGAATGGAGATGCATCCAGAGATGCAAAAATGGAAGAAGAGAATCTAGTGAACTTTGGAAAGAATGGGGAAAAGGACTTGAAGGGAAAGACTGTAGAGAACACAAAGAATTCTAGTGAATCATCCAGATCCTCCAAAGATTCCTCGAAGAATCTACTTAGTATGTAGCTCAATTTCTAGCCTGTTGTATCAGCACAACTACTACAACTACCTATGCAACAAGAAAATTTAGATCTTGAAAAGATCTCTCCACTCCATAAGCTTCAATTGGGAGATGTATTCTATGCATCTACCCATAATGATATCATATAAACACATCAAAAGAGTGGAGAGTTGATGGAAGAAGTGGTGAAGGAATTGCAAGAGGCTATACTAGGTGCAAGCATTGACACTTCACTTTTTGGTATGGAGAATTTGAAGCTATTAATTGATACTTTCATAGGATATGCCTCCAGTCTTAGAGGACAAGTAGAAAATGAAGTAGAAAAGAGAATAAATGATAAGAAGATGATAGAAATCACTAAGAAATGTGCTCTTTCACATAAAAAGTTTCAAGAAAATTTAAAGAATGCACAAAATTTTGTGTGGATGAGGCAAAGTCTTTATTCCAATATTGCATGAATTGGCTCAAAGCCACACAGAGCATCAAGAGTGAAATAGACTTCATTGAGTCTTAGATCAATAATGCATCTAGTGTCTATGATCTATCACTTGACCTGGTTAGAGACACAAGGGTTTCCATTGAAGATTTGCATAAGAGATTCTTCCAGCTGCAAGCCCAAAAGGAGAATATCATTTTGCAATTTGGAGAGCTAAGGGACTTGGTGAATTCCAAATTCATATCTATTTCAAGTGCCCTTTTGAGTGCTAACAAAGCTACATATATGAATCTGGTGCCCAACACTTTGGAAGAAGGAGAAGAGATATTGATGAAATTTGAAACACAATGCAGATTGCTTAGGGCAGCCAAGAAGACATGGGAAGAAGGAAAATAGGCTCGGCAGACTCATGTGCAAAAACTTCAAGAGTCAACCTGCTCTGGTTGACAGCATTTCTATTTTTTATTTTAGATTCTTTGTACATATATGCGAAGTATATGGAATGGTTTCATGTACAAGTTTTTGGTTTTTTCTCTAGTACATGACTTAGGGGGATAAATTTCAATCTTTCAGTACATATGCATATATTTCTTAGGGGGAGAACCAGTATATGTTAGGAAAGTTGTTGCATGCGCCCTTTTCCCTTGATGTCAAAGGGGGAGAATATTTAGGAGATGTTTTGGCATGTTGCCATAAATGGAAAAGGGGGATATTATTAGAAGAATGAGGAGTTTGTCATTGATGCAGTTATTGGCAACATGAGCATAAGAGATAAGTACAAGGCATAATTTTATGTGTTTCAGTGTTTTCATTGATGTCAAAATTGTATCTTGATATGGAGATCATGTTGTAGATCTTTTTGGTTGGTTCAAACATGTTTTGGGAGGTTTGTGGAAGACAATTTTGTAAGGTTTGATCAGGTGAAGCCAATTGTGATGAAAAATGATTGTGTTTATACAAGTATTTTTGGGTACACAGCATCCAGTTTTTGGGTCCATACTAGTCCATGAACTAAAATTTCACTCTATGGTTCTAGCATAATGCTTTTGGTTGGTAGAAGCATCTAATTCTATAATTCTATCTGTTTTGGCTTTTGGTTTGAAAGTTATGAATGACAAAAGTTTGGCTTGGTAGTTACAGTCAATTCATGTACAATGCATATGAGTTGGAGAATCCAAACTTCTCCATGGATAAGATTTTGGATTTTTAGATTTAATAAGATGTTGAAAGATGTCAATAGAGTGTGAATTCCAAATGGCATAGCATTTTGAGGTACACGTGTCAAAATATGGGTATACAGTTAGAGAATTTTTGTATTGGATCTTCTATGATGTTGACCTAATAGGTGTGAAGGTATGCAAAGGTTAAGTAAGTATTGCAAAGTTATGTGGGAGATATTATAGGTCCATGCCAACCTAATTAAAAAAAAATTAAGGATTGAATCTTGGTGTGAGGTGTGTGTGGAAGGATTTGAGCCTACAAGTCATATATTGTATATTTTGTATATTACATCTAATTAGGCCGACCTAATTGATGTTATGTTTGAAGAAGATATATAAGCTAGATCATTTTCGGTGTTTTGACATAAGTTATGTGTAAAATTGATGCAAATTATGTGAATTATGCAAATGCATTGTGAATTTAAGTTGTGAATTTTGAGTAAAATATTAGAGTGATGCAAATGCAGAGGAAAGCATAGTGTTAGATCAGAATCAGATGAAGTGTGTAAAGTCAATTTATTAAGCTTCATTAGAACTATATCTCATGTATATGACAGATGCAACTGTAACAGTTCAATCTAGGATGTGAGCCACAATCTTTCTTCTATCTCTTTTTCTCTCAGTGGGTAGTGAGTCCACCTACAGTGATCACTTCTATAAATATACTATAACTGGTTATAATATATTGTGAGCTAATCCTCACTGTGGTTTTTCCCATTTTGGGTTTTCCACATAAAAATCATGGTGTTCATGTGTTATGTGATGTTGTTGATGTTTCATGCTTTCTTTCATTTACTGCAATTGAATATGCTATGTGGATTGGATGTTTAAATGTTTGAAAGGTTTAAAAGAATACTGATTCAACCCCCCCTCTCAGTATTCTAGGTGTTCAATATTGCACTCTAGAATCAATGGATGAACTATCTTTACCTAAAACTCCTACTTTTGAGTCTTTATATATGGTTCTAAGAGACTTACCAATATTTAAATTATTCCACTCTATTATTTTTCTTCTTGAAGCTATATCTTCTTGTTCCTATTAGTAATTGGGTTTCCTTCTTCTCTCCATCTCAAATGTGCTAATGTAATTACTAATTTTTGGGTTTGACTAAATAGAGTAGCCACTCTTCACTTTGAAGAGACAAAAACTTTCCCAAAAAACAAAGATATCAAGTACCAAAATATTCCTACTCTCTCTATTATGAGTTGTTGAGATCTCCTTCCATTCATGATGATTTTTTATAAATACAACCTAGATCTTTCAACAAAAGAGTTGCCACCCTATTGAAGGGACAAGGAAAGGAAGGACAACGCAACATGAGATGCATCGATTCATAAATATTTGAGGATAAGATATTCTCTCATGGACTTCAAGCTCTACAATAGCTAGGGGTAGCCCTATTAATATACTAGATTCTATATGAATACAATAGGATAATCATAGAGTACAATAGATAAAATGTTCATATAATCATGACAAAAGTTTTCAAGATTCTTCACATTATTAAAATACACCATATACCATTAGTGCTCACATATGAACATGGGGAAACAAATCAAAAATAAAGTACGCATCGAATGATTGTTCTCCTTTAATGTATGAGTGGGTTTGGAGGAATTTATTTGATTGATTGATGTATATTTTGGGAAAATAGAGTCATTGAGCTTTTCTACCAATATTTCTTGACCATAAATCTTCTAGTGGTTTAGAACATAAATAATTGCCTTAGAATGATTTTTATCCCCTTGAAATAATGTGAACTTACAAATGTAATCCAAATACAAAGTTTCTTAATCGCTTTCTTAATATTGTAATTCACTCACTTCCTAGAAATATTTTTGACACTCCTCAAAGATGTACTAAGTAGAACATTAAATATTGTATCAAATGTATAGGCAAATATTTTGTACCCTCCTTGAAGGTATACTTCTCTTTAAGAATAAATAGTATAACAAAGGGGACAACAATGTAAATTAGACTATCATTCATATAAATTAACCAGAAGTTTATATCACTACAAATTGCATAGATAATATTAAATCTACCATATTTCTAAAAATAAACTATGGTATACAATACATAGGTTCTTTCCCTACATTTCTAACCTTTTACAAATGAAAAATCCATCCCATATAATGAAGATACTATGAAAATGACCTCCCTAGAATTATATGATATGTGTAAACCAGAGGTAACAAGATGAAACACCAAAATGTTACTTAAAGCCGGATATTTGAAACCCTCATTAGGAAACCATAATTCTATTAGAGTCATTACAACTTTTAGTTAGATAAAATTATATTTTTTCTTCCTAAATTGATAACCACCAAGTTTTTTTGTACGTTGGACAAGAAAAATTCCACGATATCTATTGGATTAATGGTCAGGAGATGGCTTAGGGTTCATTAATATTTATAAACTCAACCATTACATCTGTCATAGGGGAAATATGGGTCAGTTGTAAAAAGCATGAATTAAGCTATTAATGTACAAACCACTAAAAACCCATCAAAGATTAGGAATATAATCCCATACTCAATAAGATTAGCAAACAATATCATAAAAAGATTCAATTAAAAGCATTAAAACACATAATTCAAAGCAATTATTGTGCTCCAAATGAATGTGGATTTCTATATTAAGCATAACCCATGTTGTAAAAGCTCAAGATTGATGAATGTGACTTGCAATTGATACTCAATTTTCTCAAAACAATGAAATGCTCAAGCTCGTGAAAATTGTGAATGATTTTGAATAAGGCAATTTGTCTGCATCCCAATCTTGTTCATCATTTACGGAAGGCGGATGACTAACCAAATGGGAAATGATGATTGTCATACTAGGATAATCACCAAGTTCAACACATGGTGGTGCACTCTTCTTAGGAGGATCATCATGGTTGTTATCGTCTAAGCTCGTGGAAGAGGAAAATAGCAATTTCAATTCATTATGCACTTCCTCTTCAATCTTAGCATTCTCATCATCATCATCCAAGTTAATCACAACGGGAGGCCTAATGATAATGTCCATAGAGGTTTCATGTTTTTGTTGTTGTGGCGAAGGTGGAGAATCATCATGTTTTATTTGAGTTAAATTTTGATCTTAGTTTGTTGGTTTATTCTCTTCTTTTAACTTATGAGTAATAGCACGACGTCTGCGCCTATGCTCTTTAGCATTTCAATTTCTTTTTTCATGGTTTTCAAGTTGTGATTGTGTAGGAGCAGGTTTATCAACCATAAGTTTCCTTTCTTCCCACAAGGGAGGAATGGAAGTAACCATCGAGGGTTGGCCAACCACTTTCTCTTTAGGTTTATAAACTTTTTTGATCTTAGAAGGAACAAAGGGAATTGTATTGTTATCTCTTGGTCTCTTATAGGAAATTGGTGGAGGATTTGTCATGGATTTATCTTGGTTACTTAGAAGAGCTTTTGGTTCAATCATGGTTTCATCAATGATAGGAGACTCAATCATGGGTTGAGGGATATCGCTAAGAGATAATTTTGCTATGTGCTTTGCCTTGAACTTTTGATAAGATTTGAAAAAGAAGTCTTCACGAGGCTTAAGATGTTCCATAGATTAAGGCCAAAATAAATCCAATGATAAATTTCCACAGGAAGACACAGGATTAAAACCATTATGATGCACAATGAAAATTTCATTGCCAAATGTTAAGCATTTATGCACTACCGAGGGGACAACATCCATGGAGCGTAGCCATGGATAGCCTATCTTCACACATAATTGGTCCAGCGATGAGATGATGGAGAATGAGACATTTAATTTCTTTGGTCCAACTTTTAAGGGGAGAGTGATCAAACCTATCGTAGGGCAAGCAAAACTATTATGTTTTGATCCATGCTTTCAATTTTTCATAAGAGTCCTGATAAAGTTCATGCACAAACAAGAATCCCTCAATTATCACATTCTCTACACATATGAGATCAATTAATATCCCATCAATAGGCTTGTCATTGATTCTTTCAACTATGTAAAGAGAACCATCGGATGCTTGTTTAATTATGTCATTTTGTGAGAAAGAAATATTGAGAGACATTTTGGTTTGACCCTTACAAGGTTGACCATCAAAAAAATTGACCATACTCATGTTATTATTGTCTTTTGAATGCAAATTTTATGTTTGAACTATGCACCTTTTTTTGACCAATTAACTTGAATGCAAACAACTCAGAAAATTGTAACTCCAAAAATTGAAACTGAGATCTGAAAAAAACAAGATGTAAAGAAAACAAAGATAGGCCAATGCTCAAAAATTTAGAAAATGACCTATATAAGGACATTCACCTTAGGGCAAATGGGTCCTTGCACA
This sequence comes from Sequoia sempervirens, assembly GCA_007258455.2. NCBI lineage: Eukaryota > Viridiplantae > Streptophyta > Pinopsida > Cupressales > Cupressaceae > Sequoia > Sequoia sempervirens. The sequence goes on from VDFB02078290.1 coordinate 41,396, forward strand.
AAGGTTGAAAAAATTAAAATCTGGGTTTCTAAGTTGATATTTAAGGTCTTTGATCCAAGTTTTGAACAGACACTTTTAGTTATAGATTTCCAAAAATTTATGATGAAATGCAAGTGCAATTTGATGACAAACAACAAGCAAAATGACAAGTTTCTAGATGTAATTTTGTTTGAATTTTATGATATAAATGAATGAACGACACTAATATGTAGACTATTATGTGAAATGAATACAAAATGTATGCAATGTTTTTAATTTTTTTGAGATTTTAAAGGACAATAAATGAAATGTTAAAACCCTAAATAAAATGCAAACTAATGCAATTTTGAAACACTAAATGAGATGCAAACTAATGCAAAATCCTAGATCTAGGGTTTGAAGGATCTCCAATTTTAGAAAGCTTATAATGTAAGAATTCCAAGTTCGCCAAAATGAAACAAAGAAAAATGGAGTGGTATAGGTGTATGTATGGGGGGAAAGGTGTACCAATATAGAAGGGTGACCTAACACACCTATTCTTCTTTTAGTTTCAAAAGTGGTAGTTGAGTGTCCTGCCAAGATAGATTCACCCTAGGGTGAATGGGTCTTTGTACAGGGGTCCAAAATTTGATTTCACAGTACTCTAATCCAAAATTTGCACTCTTGATTCCTCTGGATTCCACTGTCGAAAATTTGGAAATTAATCGTGTAGGTGATTTTTTTCGTGGCTTGACAACTTTGTAAAATTTCACTTTTGATCCAATTGTAGTCCTTCTTCACCTACAAATCTGCATACATAAAGAGAGGGAAAAATGTTTGTTTTTGGTAAATAAGGGTTTGCCTTGGTCAAACCCTGATTTGGTAATTAAACCTTGATAATGAAAGATAATGAAAAATGACAAGGATTGGTGAATGAAAAAATCTATGTCACAACTCACAATAGATGATTGAAGTCTAAAACATCTCTCTGAGGATTGTATCTTACTTGAATTGGCTTGAATGATAGCTTGATTTGATGGTTGAATGCTTGAAACCTACATCACAATGTTAGCTTGAAAACACAATATGAACACACATAACTTTGACATGATGTTATGATCTTGATTGTTGTTGTAGATGCTTGATAAATCTACTCTTCAATGCTCTTAACAATAATTTTTCCTCTTAGGATTGATCTCTTAAAGTCTTATATTTGAATTGATAAAATAACTGTATTTATAGGTGTTTATCTAATTTCCCAAAAATTAGATTTCATAAGCCGACATTTGAAACTTGAAGTTGAATCATTAAAATTATGCCAAAAACATATTAAAAATTGGGTCTTGGCACTTAAGGAGGACCCAAATCCAAGACACACAATTTCCAAGGTGTTAAAAATAATGTTAGCATTTATTTAATGTCAATTTCCCTTTCAAAAAATGAGAATAATAAGCCTTAGAAATGCATAATTTAGGCAATTAGAAGCTTACTTAAGTCCAATTAATTAAGGGGATACAAACATAGTGTGAAGATGTAAAGGAGTACAATTTCCTACACTATAGTGGCATATTAAGTAGCTCAAGATAAACTTGGATATTTGTTTTCTTGTGATATAAGTCAAAGGAATGGCTTCGATCCACTTCGTAAAATACTCAGTGGTGGTAATGATGAATTTGTGGTCATTAGATGAGGTAGGTGTTATCTTCCTAATGAGATTAATCCCCCATTGCAAGAAAATTCAAGGTGTTGTTATAGGTCGTAGTTCCTGTGTTGGAGCATGGATGAGATCACCATGCTACTGACATTGTAAACACTTTTTTCACAAATTTATTAGCCTCTTGTTTCATGGCAAGCCAATAATAACCCGTTCTAAGCAAATTTTTTGCTAAGGTAACACCACTCGAATGTGACCCACAAACACCTTCATGTATCTCCTTTAAGGGAGTTGAAGTGTCTTCTAGGTTAAGACATTTGAGTAACATTTCATCAAGACTTTTTCAATAAAGGGTATCACTAATGATGACAAAGCAAGAGGATCTTTAGATAAAGGTTTTATGGAGGTTATTGGTAAGTTTTGGTGGAAGGATACCATCTTGAAGGTATAAGTAAATATCAAGGTACCAAGGGGAATCACGACCAACAACTTCGCACACAAATTCTAATTCGAAGATTTCAAAAGCTAGTATGAGAAGCAGCTCCATGAGAAATTTGCATTTGAGGCTATTATGCATCATGTCTAGTACAAATCCAATAGTTACCATGGCATCTACGGCTTTGTTTTTAACTCTTGGAATCTGCTCAAAGGTGATGACTATGAAATATTCTTTAAAGCTTTCAACCATTCTTTTGTATGGCATCAACTTATAATCCTTAGATTAGTAGTCATCATTAACTTATATTACCACCAGTTGGAATTGCAATAGATTTGAAGTTCCTTGATTTGCCATTGAATAGCCATTTTGAACCCTTCGATGAGAGCTTCATAATCTACTATGTTATTAGTGCATGGAAAAGCTATCTTGTAGGATTTTGGTATACAATCACCTTGAGGGGTGATGAATAAGATACCTACTCCTGATCCGTGCTATGTATGGAAACCATCAAAATATAGCTTCCATAAGTTAATTGATGTTATAGTGAATACTGCTTCATCTGGAAATTTAGATACTAGAGAGTTTTCAACATATATGGGTGCTTCTGCTAACTGATTTGCTATGACTTGTCCTTTAATCACCTTTTGGTCCACATACTCAATGTAAAAATCACTTAGGATCATAACCCATTTAGCCATACAACCTATAAGAGTTGTCTTTTATAACAAGTATTTCAATGGATCAACCTTAGAAATAAACTTAACTTGGTGGTTAAGCATGCATTGTCATAGCTTTTGTGAAGCAAAAACTACTGCTAGACAAGCTCTTTCAATAGGGGTGTAGCTAAGCTCGTATCTGAATAGGCTCCTACTAATGTAATAGATGGCTCTTTCCTTTCTTGATTCATCATGTTGTGCTAGGAGAGCTCTTAATGTTGCAAATGTAGTTGAGATGTATAGTATCAAGGGTTTGTTTGCAATTGGTGGCATCAACACTAGTGGTGATGCTAGATAATCTTTCAACTGCTGAAAGGACTATTGGAAATTAAGGTCCCATTTGAATGCTACACCCTTGTGCAGAAGGTGTGTGAATGGGTGGCATTTGTTAGCCAATTGTGCAATGAATCTCCTGATAGTTTGTAGTTTTCCTTGTAAACTCTAGAGTTGCTTTAGTGTTTTAGGTGAAGGCATCTCAATTATAGCTTTGAATTTGGTAGGGTCCACTTCAATTCCCCTTTGTGATACTATGTATCCCAAAATTTTACTTGAAGTAACTCCAAAGACACATTTCTTTAGATTTAGTCTCACCTGATACTTCTCTATTCCGTTGAAGATTTGAGCCAATACTTCAAGATGACTATAAGGCCTTTCTAATGTTCAATCAACTTGGTGTTTATGAGTAGAAACATAATTCAGAGGACAGGTTCCTAATTGAACAATTCACCAAACCCTCACAAAGGCTTCATTAAATTATCAACCAAGGCTCGTAAGCTTTTGACAGTGCTAGCACTATATGTGCATTCAAGGATCCTAACTATGCCCTATATCAATAAAACATAGGTTAATGAAAACTATAAAGGTTGGAAAGGAAAATAAACTTTCAAATTGCAAAACATGGGAAATAACAAAAATCTATTACTTATGCTACGGGGATGTGTTGTAATTACCAACTATCAAATATGAACTTGCAACTTAACTAAAAAGTTACTAACTTCTAACTTCTAACTTCTCTAGAGACTAACTCAACGAAATATTACAGAATGTAATTCATGTTACAAAACATCATTCATGGAATTTACATACATACAAGTGAGAATTCGGATAAATGGATACAACAATGTAATATCTAGTCTAGCACAGAAAATAAGATGGGTTGGCAGTACCTCCAGTGTCCCTTGCTTGATTTGTTGCACCCACAGGAGATATCAACTATGCACTTCTGATCAACAAATCATGATAAAAAACTAAAACTCCTTTATTGCATAAGAACTAGACTTCTTATAGTCTGATAAGAATCTCTAAAGATTTCTTATTCATCAATAGATGATTATTGTGACTGGATAATAGGAAACTTAACAACAACTAAGTACTATTTGGTAAATCAATCAAAAACTAGATTTCTCTTCAACCATCAATCCCAATATATAGGCTCGGGAGGAGTTTTATTCATACAAGGACTAAAAAAAGAGCACAAATGCATATGTCCACTTTCCCTTAAGAACATGGAGAGGACTATTCTTTGTAATTGATAACCATAATTGGAAAAGATAGAAGAAAAAAATTTAAAATGTAACTCTACCCTAACAATATGACAAAGATGTGCTTCATGCAAACTATTATGTCATTAAACTACCCTACTCATAGTAGATTCCTTCTTGTCATTTTATTTGGCGTTGGTGGTGACTCACAGTTGACCGTTCAATGGTCATCTTCATTCCTTCTTGGAATTGTCATGTTTCAAGCATTCTGGCTTCTCCCCTACAACTAGTTGTGGTCCTTATGCTACGGGCTGAAAATCCAGTTGTTGTGGGTTACAATTATCCTTAGTTGCAAAAGGTTAGTTTCATCCTAAAGCATACACATCTTTAACAATCATGAATCAAGCATAGAATCATACTAAAATTCATGAACATTCATACATCCACACATACGAATACCATCATATCATAATTATATTTCCCCATACTAAAGTCTGGTTTATGATGCATAAAAGATATAAAGGATGTATAAGTCTTTAGGATTGTCTATGAACTTGGTAGGTTGAAATACTAAAATTCATGAACTTAATGAAAGAAAACTAGCTATTATCTAATCCCATCAATGAACTTTCCTTTTGATGGATTTTTCTAATATATCATCCACATAATCTTCTAGAATCTTGTGAAACATTTAATGGAAGATTATGGTCATCACTCTTTGATATGTCACTCCAGCATTTTATAGGCCGAAGGGCATGACGTTCCAGCAAAAAGTTCCCCATGGGCATGTAAATGTCATCATATGTTGATCCTCTGACGCTATCCTTATCTGGTTATACCCTAAAAATCTATCCATGAAAGACAACATCTCATGTCCAACTATAATATCCACTATGATGTCTATGTTAGGTAGTGGAAAATCGTCTTTGGGACATGCCTTATTCAAGTATCTAAAGTTTGTGCATATTTGGATGCCCCCAATGGGTTTTGATATTGGTACAAGGTTCAAAACCCACTTAGGATAATCTATAGGTCTTGTAAAACTCACATCGAGCAACTTTTGCAGTTCTACTTTGACCAATAGTGTTATTTATGGATGCATTTTCTTGAGTTTTTGTTTAACTGGTTTCGTATTCGGATGCACTGTCAAGTGATGTACTACCAATGAGGTATCAAGTCTTGGCATATCAAATATGACCAAGAAAAGTTGATTTTTCTTTCTCTCAAGAATTGTGCTAGATTATTTTGTTCTTCATCATCTAAGGATATAACATAGAATGTCACTTGAGGTTGATCGGTTGTTTCGACATTCACTGGTTGTGCATCTTCTACAAGAATTGCTAACATTTCTTGATCCATAGAAATACTAGGGAGATTGAATCCTTCATCCTTAGGCACCCCAAAGAGGTTTTCACCTTCGAATACATCTTTTGTTTTTACTTTTTCACAATCCGAAAGTACCACTTTGTGGTTTTCAGTAGGGAATCTTGCTTTGATTTTTAAATTTGTCATTTTGTGACTGAAAGATTCAATCTGATCACCATATTATGCTTAGGTATCAATTTCAACATCAAAACCTACTTGTGATCTCCCAAAGGTACACCATCTCAAAGCCCCATGAATTCAACGATAGCCTCATCATTTTCAAAGAGATCAAGAATCAATGCTTGTTGTTGGTCCCAATCGATGAGTTGGCAATAAACGAGTTTAATGCCATTATTTTGGATAGGGGAGGTGAATGATTTGATAGTAGTGATAGTGTATATTGAGGCATTTTTAAATAAGTCTATTATACACATGGGTAATTGTTTAATGCTCTCATTATCAAATAGATTTAACCAGGGAGAAGCTTCAACTTCAGTGAGAGGGGTCACATTTTTTGTGAAAGCCATACCCAAGTCCTTTATTCCTTGGCTATTTTTCTAGAATGATGGGTTCACGCATACCTTGTTGTTTCAAACCAAGTCCACTAGTATCGATATAGCTTGTGTTCTTCATTAATTGATATCCTCTATTACTCAGATCAATAGGAAGAGAAGCTTCTTCTTGTTCTTCTTGATAGATCCATTTCAAGAGATATCCTTCGTCTATAACCACAACATTTAGTTCTCCCCATTTTTCAAAGGTAGTTGGTTTGAACTTGATTATTTTAGACACTTTCTTGATATGATGGGGTTTTCCATAAGTGTTAGGAGACAGTGGTAGCTATCCCACATAAAATGAATCTTTTAAGTTGTAGTCACCATGACCATTGTCTTGTATCTATAACTTTAGTTTAGAGAGTGGGTGTTGGGTTTTAACGTGGACACAAGTGTCGTTGGATAAACATAAGAAGATGAGGGTGGAACTTCATCATTCTTAGGTACTTGGAGTAATCTATAATACTTCTCTTCCATGCTCTTGCAATAGTAGAAAGGTTCAAGATCACCAAGGATAGTAACTTCTTTGTCATTGTATGAAAACTTTAGACATTGATGATAGGTAGAAGCAATGGTTTTCATGGCATGGATCCATGGACGGCCCAAAAGGATGTTATATGGTAAGTCGAGGTCTAAAACTTGACATGTAGTTTCAACTATTGTGGGACCAACTTGTATGGGAAACTTTATGGTTCCTTTTGAGTCCCTTTCATTATCATCATATGCCCTAATGGTTATTCCCTTGGTTATTTCAATAACTTCCTTAGAATATCCCAAGTGTTTGACCAATTAAAGAGTATAGATGTTTAAGCTTGCACCTCCATCTATCAACACTCTTTTCACCTTATGTTTCTGAGCATAGACCTCAAGATGTAATGCGTGATTATGAAATTTTTGAGATGGGAGGTTTTCTCTATGAATACCATTCGATGAGTGGATGCAATATGTCCTACCATAGCTTGGGATTATTTGGTATCTATGTCGGTAGGGACAAATGATGATAAAAGAGCCTCATCTAAGACCTCTTTGTGTGTGGGAGAGATTCTCAAGAGTTCTAGGATTGAGATTTGTGTTGGAGTCTTCTTGAGATGATCTATTAGGCTATATTTCATCGGATTTGCTTTTGATTGAACTTTCGGTGGTGGAGGAGCTCCTTGGATGGTGACTTTCCCTCTTCGTGTGGTGACTCCACACTTAGGATTTTATCTATGTATAGTGATAACAAAGACATGGAGGCTATCATCTTATATACACCCTACGACATTGTCATAGGTGTGATTGACTTGATTATAGGTTTTGGAATTTCCTACATCATTTCATTTACCATGATCAGGCATAGGATTCTTATGCATACCCAATTCATTATTTCTTGAGGTCCCTTTGTGTTGATCGATATCTACCTCACCGTGATCTATAAGGTCTTGTATGATGTTCTTAAGTTTCATGCAATTTGAAGTTTTATGACCTTTCGTTTGATGATTGTCACAATAATCATTATCATTGTACCCTAAAGGTTTGAATTGAGGTTCCTTGTACTACAAAAAATCATGAAGTTTTATTAAATTTGTTTGGATTAACTTTTTCAAAACAGTTTCAATTGGCTCCCCTAAGGGTGTGTGATTTCGTCTTGTTGGGTAGTTATTTGTTCTTGGTGGTGGTCCTCTTAGAGGATTGGTATTTGTACACATTGTTGATTATTCTATTGAGTTTGTGTCTTTTGTACAAAATTTGTATCCACCACACTATCATTAGTTCCATTCTTGCTTTTAGCCCATATACGGGGTTTGTCACTTGAACTAGACTGTTGGTTATTATCTTTATAGATCTACTCTAAGGCCTTAGCAATAAGTGCTCTTTCAATGCTAAGACCTTTTGATATGAGCTCTTCAAAGGTGGTTACACATATACATATATGTACATACATATATACACGTGTGTATATATATATAGATATATATGTAGATATATAGATATATAGATATAGATATATATATATATAGATATAGATATATATATATACATATATATATATATCTATATATATATATATATATATATATATATATATATATATATATATATATATATATATATATATATATATATATATATGTACATATATGTACATGTATATATATGTATGTATACATATACAATATTCTCCTTAATCAATATATTCCAATACTACCTTCTAATTTGTTCAAAATCATTGATTATACATAAAATTACCAACCAAATTGATGCAAGACTGCTTTCACTAGTATGGTGTTTTTGAGTTAAATATTTAGAGAATATGCACTATTGTTAATGGCTCTTGGTCCTTGGTTGCACCTCCTAGCGGTATGTGTAGGTGATAGTAGTTGAGTTGGTGTTGTGACTATACATGCTACTTTTCCAAAGAGGGTAAAACTAAGCATTGTGTTAGCCATGACACACTATTAGTGGTGGCACTCAAGAGTGACAATGTTATAGAAAACATTGCATGTGCTTAAGTTTTTATACTTTTTTTATAATTTATGTATGAAATAACACAAAGGGAGTTGTATAGATTGAGAACCCAAAACAAGTTATCTTAAAGACAAAGGTCTTTGAATTTGATGATTTGATAGTCATTCTCGTGGTTTTGGAGCCTTTTGAACATGATGGTAAGGTCTATTTGGCCTTAAAATACCCCAAAATGACAACTACCCATAAGATCTAGCAAGAAAACTCTTGCTTCAAACCCTTGTGGATTTGATCTCTAGTATCCAATTGGGATAAAATAAAAGGTTGATCTAACTTTCTCTATTGCTCTAAACTCAATTGTGACCTTGGAATATCTCTAGGAAGATTTGATATACCAACAACTATAAAAATTAGAAATACATACTGGTTTAGAATCCTCCATTCCAAACTTCGTCAACATTTCTTTGACATGCTTTGATTGTGAAATTAATATACCTTTTCTAGTCTAATTGATTTGTAGCCCAAGGAAGAAATTCATTTCCCCAAACATAGACATCTCAAACTCTTTTTTCATCTCTTCTAAAAATTTCTTACACAGCTTCATTTCCTCCAAAAATAATATCATCAACATACACAACCATAATCAAGATTTGATCTTTTTCAACTTTGAAATAAATATTACTATATGTGATACCTTTATTGAATCCTTGTTTTATTAAGTACCTATCCAACCTTACATACCAAGCTCTAGGAGCTTGCTTCACTCCATAAAGTGCCTTGTTTAATTTGTAGACCATATCCGGTTTGTCTAATAACTAAAATCCTTCTGATTGTTCAATGAATACTTCTTCTGACTGACCATTCAAGAAAGTAGACTTCACATCCATTGGATGAGCCTTGAAATATTTGTGTTGCAAAAGCCAAAAACATCCTGACAGCTTCCATTCTTACCACTAGAGCAAATGTCTCCTCAAAATCTATTCTTTCTACTTTTGAGTAGCCCTTACACACAAGCCTTGCCTTTTTTCTCACTACTTCTACATTCTCATTCAATTTGTTTAGGAATACTTGCTTAGTTCCATTAACATTCTTGTTTATTGGTCTTGGGATAAGTTCCCAAGTCCGATTCTTCTCAATCTACATTAGTTCTTCTTCCATAGCCTTGATCCAATATTCATCTTTGCATGCTTCAATCACTATGTTAGGTTCAACTTTAGAGAGTAAACATAGGTTTACTTGTTCTTTTCTCATAGAAACTTTTCTCCTTGTCAAGACACCTTTGTTCTTGTCACCAATGATCTAATCTTTAGATTGATTCTTTTGCACATGCTTAAGAGTCTTAGGGATCCTTTTCAAAGCTTCTTCCTCTTCAATCTAAACTTCTTTCTCCTTACCTTTATCTCTGTCATTTTCTCTGCAAGAGGACCCATTTGATTCATATCCATTTATCACCACTGAGTTCTTCTATAAGTCTTCATCTACTTTGACACTTGCACTCTCAACAATCTTGTTTAGTCTCTTGTTGTAGCATCGGTAAGCTTTGCTTCTTGTAGAATATCCAAGGAAGATACCTTCATTAGATCTTGCATCAAAATTTCCTAAGTTTTCTTCATCTCTTTGGATATAGCACTTGCTTCCAAACACTATGAAGTATTTGAAAGTAGGAATCCTTCCATACCACAACTCATAGGGAGTATTTTCATTATTTTCTCTTGCTCGAACTCTGTTAAGTATGTAGACAACAATATGAATTACTTCTCTCTAGTAGACTTCTGATAGGTTTGTCTATTTCATCATTGTTCTTGCAACTTCCTTAATAGTCTTATTCTTTCTTTCAACCACTCCATTCTACCAAGGAGTCCTAGGAGCAGATAAATGCCTTTTTATTCCACAATTCTCACAAAAACTATTAAACTCATTGGAGGTGAACTCTCCACCTCTATCAGACCTCAAACACTTGACATCATGTCCATTTCATTCTCAACCATAACTTTGAATGTTGTAAACTTATCTAGAGCTTTTGAATTTTCTTTGAGAAAAGTAACCCATGTTATTCTAGAATAATCATCAATCAATAACATGAAATACCTGTCACCTTGAAGACTTATTACTCTGGTAGGACCACAAAGGTTTGTATGCACCAACTCTAACAGTCCAGTAGTAGATTGTTCTTTGACTTTGGAACTTCTTTCTTGCTTCCCAATTTGACATTCTTTGTAGATAGCATTGATGAGCTTTGAAATCTTTGGTGCAAATCTCTCACAGCTTGAACTGGATTGATTCTCACTAGGCTATCAAAATTGATGTGACACATCCTTCTATTCCATAGCCAATTTTCATTAATTTGAGTCATAAAGCAATGACCATTAGCACCTCTAAGCTAATAAACATTTCCATTTGTCCTTCTTCTAGCAACAACCACAGTTTCAGAGCCTTTTTTGATCTCACATCCATAATCCTGAAACATAAAATTATAGCCTTTGCTACACATTTGTCCAACACTCAAGATGTTATGCCTTATACTCTTGACATAGAGAACACCATCTATATTATGCTTGCCATCAAAACCATTAGAACCTTTTCCACATATCTTAGAAGATGTATCATCACCAAACTTAACAAGACCTCCTTCATATTTCTCAAGTCTAACAAACTTACTTTTGTCACCGGTCATATGATTTGAGCATCCACTATCAATGATCCAATAGTTCTTCTCCTCTTTAGCATGAAAGGCAGTCACCATAGCATTATGACTTGCTTTCAAAGTACTTTCCTTCACACATCTCCTAGAGTTAGCATATTTAGATTCAACTTTCATAGCCATGAACAAGCATTCACTATCCTCATCATCAGATATACATGCATCTTCTCTAACATAATAATTTTCTTAATTGTTTTACCTTTGTTTTCTTTTTTCTTGTCATTCAAAGCTCTATTTAGACATCTTGAAGCATAATGACCCATATTTCCACAACTGAAACATTTGAAAGGTAACTTACCTCTGTATTTACCAGTACTATTTTTCATTCTCCTCACAAAGTTTGCTTCTACATCATCAAGATCCTCCTGATATGATTCCTCAGTCTTCTTTGACTTGCTAGCCTTGAAATCAATCTCAACTTTTGCATTACCTGAACCAAATTCTCTTAATTCAAAAGCAGTTAAAGTGCCAAGTAGCTAGAGTAATTATTTATATTCTAAAATTCCTCAATAGCAGAAACCTTATGACTATAAGCTTTAGGCAGAGTTCTCAGTACCTTCTTTACCACCTCGTCATCTTCAAGATTTCCACCAATCCCTTTGATGGAATTGACAAATTCTACATGTAGCTTGTAATGTTTTCATCTTCTATCATCCACGTGTTTTCAAACATGATCTTTAGATTCTACATCTTAGCTTGCTTGACCTTATCATCTCCTTCATAAATACTTTAACTTTTTCCAGATCTCAATAGTAGTTTTAGGATTCATAACTTTCACAAGTTCAGTATTAGAAAGACCACTCAAAAGAGCATACCTTACACTTTCCCATTGTTCTCATAAGCCTTGATCTCATCATCAATGCTTGGACCATTTGTAAGCATAGTGTATCTAGTCACAGCAGACTTCCAAACTCCATATCCAAGGGATACCAAAAAACCTTCCATTCTTGTCTTCCAGAATGCATAATTTGATCCATCAAATAGAGGCACATCTCTCTTGTGTTTCATCCCAGAGCTACCTCAAGTGGTTAAGCTTTCTTCCAAGGAACCTTTCTCTGATACCAATTGTTGAATGCACAAGACAACTAAGAGGGGGGTGAATCGGTTGTACATTCAAAACTTCAAAACCCTCATAAAAATTCAAATCTATAACAACTTAATTAACCCTTAATCTGTTAGAATAATTTAGCATGGAAGAAAATAATAGAAACTGAAACACATCAACACCATGCATAATAGAACAACAAATTTATGTGGAAAACCCAAGAATGGAAAAACTACAGTGAGGATTAGCTCATAATATAAAGTAATGCAACATCAAATACAATAGGCTCACTATTGGAGGGCTCACTCCTCAAAAGAAAGAAGGGCTCACTGCCATATTACAAAAAAAAAGAATGTTATAGTGAGAAATCCATCTCAATGCAATAGAAAAGTCCACCACAACATCACCAACACATTCAAAACCTTATTGAAGATTGTAGACACCTTATGCTCACTGCTTCCAGTAGTCAAACTCGTTTAAGCTTGCACTACACCTTATAAATTCATACTTCGCAACTCTACAATTCACATCCCACACTCTACACACAATCTCCTTCAACACAACACTTATTTATACCTTCTTTGAAACCTTGAAAACATTCTCCAAGGTCGGCTATGTACCTCAACCGTGCAAATTCAAATTAGGTTGGAACCAAAACATCCCATGGTGGAAAAGAATGAAGGTGGACCACATCACACCTTAACTAGGACCTAAATCCACTCATACACGCCACACCAAACTTCCAAAATCACTGAAGCAAATCCACAATTAGCGTAAACACCCAAGGTCGACCAAACCTATGTTAACACCATTAAACATTTAAGTACACACTTCACCAAATCCAAATATGACTCATGGACCACACACAACACCTAAAAAAAATCTAGAATATTCCACAAATACCTTGAAATCCAACAAATTCCTTCACAACAACTTTCACCTGAAGAACAAACTCATCCTATACACCTAAAAAATCTTCCACACACTATAACTCAAGAAATCAACTAGCAAAGCACAACACCATGGACAAATTCAATTTAAGGTAGATATGAATCTTATTAGCATACTTCCAAAACTACAAGACCAAAAACCAAATTGTGGAGAAATGAGGAGCAAAACTATTTCTCCCAGACAACATTGCAACACAGTTCACATATTGGTGAGCACGACTTCTTCTGAACAACGATCCAGACCAATAAATTCTAGATATAACATCTATGAACACCTCTTATCAACATATTTGAACCACATAAGCAAATCTTCAACATAGAAGAAATGCAAAGCAAAACTAGAACACCACTCTGTATGGCATAACACCTCTGTAACACACTCTTTCCTCTTTTATTCAAATTTCCTCAAAATCACTTGGAAACCAAGCACCAGAAACACTTTCTCATCATATTCACCACTTCCTCATCATCACCAAACCAACTACAGGACAACTCATCCAAACAACATCCACAAACAAAGGCTTATCAAAGCAACACTAGAGGTTGACACTAGTAGTACTTATTAATGACAACCTAATGAAACTAATCAAAGCATCATCACAACTTCTCAACCATCACCAATTGACATCAATGACAACACCAACTACACATACTTGCAACAAAGTGCAATAATTTGAGACAAATGGGAATTAGTTGAGATTTTATTTTATCATAAGATGGAAATTGATTGTTTAATTTATTAAAGATGGAAAATGAAAGGGGAAATTTAGAAGGGGGCTAGGAAATGGGAGTGGGTTGTGACTAGGATGCAATATGGTGTTATAATGTTAGATAATGTTAGGAGATGGTTAAAAAATAAGTGTCTACAATATGCATTTGATTTAAATTATTCAAATTATTATTGTTATTTTAATTTTTAAGATTATATAGATTATGCATTGACAATATTTCAAGTATACAAATTTAATCCAAGCTAATGGAAATATTGGAGGTTTCCCAAGATAATTGCCATTTTAATTATTGTTATCACACCTAGACCAATAATTATGGGCGGGCTATGGTATTTTTCCTTAAATTGTGTAAGAGTACAATTTTAATGTTTAAAAAGAGATTATAGTGGTATTAAAAGTCCCCTTCATTGCTATTTTTGTGAAAAATTAGTGCATATTATGTTTACTATGGTTATGGGTTTTTATTTATGCGAAAATTTTATATTTTTGATGTTTTAACCCCTATTAAGTCCCTAAAGTGACAAAAATGGGGTCTTGAAATGAAGGTAAAGAGTCACCTCCTTATGAAAAGAGGAAGGGCCATTCAATTGTTCTATTTTTTTCGTTTCTTTGGAAAAGAAAGGGGAACTTGGGAAGATGATTAATTCTAAGTTTTGTTTTAATAAGAATTCAATAAGAAGATGAACTTCTTTTGGGAAAAACTTATGCATGTTTTGATATTGGAAAATTTGGATTGTGAGACATGTAAGTTGGTTTGGAGGGAAGGAATATTTTAGGAAAATAACTCTACCTATTGGGAAGTGAATTTAGGTAGATATTTTAGAAATTATATTTCAAAAAATGTATGTGTGTGTGATAAATTAAGAATTGAGTAGCAATATACACTAAGTTACAATTAGTCATTCTCCTATGCGGTATTATAATTTATTCATTATGCGTCAAAATTATAATTAGGGAATCTTATAGGTATTGTGGATATGTTAATGTGTCCAATTTATATTTTACTACTTTCTTGTAAGTTTTGATATATTATTGATTTAAAGAGGGAACTTGAGTGGGTTGTGCATCAATGTGTTTGAACTTTGTGTTAATTTTAAGGTTATCTATTTGAATAGTTTTCCTAAGAAGGCTTGTGGTTGAAGTCACATTATGTTCCAAAGCCTATATCTTTCCTCACCTATTTAAGAAGGGGACACTCTTGAAGTAATGGGGAAATACACCCAATTCCAATAAAGGGTAAATATTTGAGATCATTTAATATTATTCCCATGATCCCTATTTCATGTACATGTGGTATTCTACCAAGTTTTTAGTTAGAACCACCTTATTATATTAGTTTTCTCCATAAAATGTGATAGACCAATCATTGAGAGGTAATGATGGAGGGGAGATCATATCGAAGATCAAAGATTGGATAATTTGAGAGCTTTGGCATGTGTTTCATTGTAATAATTGATAAATAAATAAAATTGTTACCTTATTTTTAGCTTTCAGTTGAAATCAGGTTTAGTGTTTTTTTCTTTTTATGTTGTTCATTTAAACATTTAAAAGATAAACCATAAGTCTGCTAAGTTCAATATGCATGAAAAAATATTGTCAAATGAAACAGATTACATTTTCATTCCAATGTTGCAGTTATAACAAAATAAGAAAAGAGAATCATATGTGTACAAATGTGATCTTTTATTGATAATCATGAAGTGTACATGTCCCTCACAAGCCAAGGGACTAACTTTACTCATTCAATGAAAATAAAGGAACAATCTATACATGAATAAGTAAACAAATAAAATGTGCATATAAGGGTGGAGACCAGTCATTGCCTGAGAATGACTGGTTTTGAAGGTGTCATCTCATCCTGCTACTGCCCCCAAGCTACTTGTGTCCTTCCCAGCTTCGTAGTGCTCCTAGCTCCTACATTTGAAAAAATAATGACATTAGAGCAATGCTCTAAGCAATGCAAGATCTCAAACCTTACATGATCACCTACCTATGCATGTATAAACTGATCCCTAAGTGCATTAAATAAGCATGCAAACCTTGGATGTCCTGGAAAACAATGAAGTCATCAAACACATCCAAAATATGCATCTATTTTTCTAACTTGTTTGCTTCATGTGCAGATTTAGGACAAGTCTTGTTACTATTTTGTTTCAGTTAAATGCAACATGTGGGGTAAATGTGGCTCCCACGAGGGTAGAGCTCAGCATGCTTTGAGAGAAATAGGAAATTGAGCAACTTGATCAAAGATATACCTATTATTAATGCATTAAATCAATATGGAATCACACCAGTTGATCAACTTTCATTATCAGATTCAAAAGGTGCAACACATTTTGTTGGATATGTCTTTCAATCTTCTTAAGTGGATCCATGATCCATTTTATAAAATAAGTAAGTGATTTTGGAGATGCATCAAGTCCAATCATAGATGCATCAAGTTTAATTATGCATCTCTTAAATAATGAAGAAGAAATCAAGGCATGCCTGAAAACATCATGAAGCATATGTGGTAGCAGGAAGGAATAATCCAAGGTACTGTCAGGACCCTCTCACCTTAACCCTATTGGATAGCCACACATCACATAGGATGGTGAGCTTTTAGGTCACCGACATAGGTGACATGTGTCTACCCAATAGGATCAAAGTGAGGAGATAGTGTTAATTGTGGCACATGATCAAAAGGTAAACAAATGTTGTGGAAACCAAATAGAAAATTCATGTGGGGCAACAAGTATTGTTATGGAAGCCATGAAGGTTGGGACAACAAGATGTATTCTCATGTCATGCAGGACAACAACAAAGACAAATGTATTTTGACTTTACTGAAGGCAAAGAAGAAATGGTCACAAGAGATTACATTACAAATGAAGAAGAAAGGAAGGGTAGTAAAACTTTTCAACTGCCCTGTTCGGTGTCACATAATGATCAACTTTCATCTACATTTTCTTGAGTTGCTCAGACCCAAGGATTACCTCCACAAGTGATATGCAGTTGACAATAACTTTATTGATGGAAATGGGGAAGCAATCAAGTTTCACAACTTACAAAGTGTAACTTTTAATGGGCATGAGATATTTGCCACAACTGGCTACACAGTCTGTTGTTTTGAGACAATGAAAATGATAGAAATTTAACAACAATGGAAAGAGCAATGTAGAGTTATAAGCATGATGAACAATCTATGCATAACAAACTATATACAAGGAGTTGATCATAAAACACATTAACAAGGACCACCAAATGCATGACTTCAAACAAGGGTTCAAAAGGATAGTGCAAATTGTCAAAAGGTAGCCATTATCAAAGGCAGAGGAAAAGTACAGTAGCATCATCATGGGGTAGTGGACATACTTTGCATACAATCAAAGTCATAAATACTTATAGATGGGAGTTAGTATCATGCACTTGATGAATGCACTCAAAACCTTGGGATTCAATGGAAGGAATTAGGATAGTGTCTATTGTTTGAAATGACACTTGATAAACATTAGGAAGTAGCAGTCATAGACAAAAGGGAGAATAGTTACAGTCCTGAAGATAGTCATAAGTACAAGTGTTATGATGCGTAGACAACCACATTCAATGAACATGAACACAATCCTCTATATTCAAAATGTAATAGTCGTAGCAAGGAATGTATCAGCTACAAAGAATGACAATCAAGATCATGTGTGCCATGCACAAAGAACAAGAGAAATATGGCATGGGACTAGCAGTTGTTTGCATAGAGATTCCAAGAGTTTGTTGGAGTTTGATCCACGTTGCTAAATCTGTGTTTTCATCCCATCTCTTGCTAGGTATGCCTTAAAAGGTGCCTTATATTGCTTAAAACTTCCAGAGTAAAGCATAGATACAACTGCATCAATATGAGAAACAACATGGTCATATGGTTTTCACATATTTTATCAGTTGACAAAATTTTGATGAGCCATCAAACAAACTCCAATCTTATCACCATATCTCCTGTTGAGCAATCTAGATAAAGGCTCATGATAGTAGAAAGGAATGGGGGAGCATGCAGTTATTAATGAAAGGTAAAAATATTTACATTAAGAACTTTTAGGCATGCATGAAGAATTTTAGAAACAGAGACATGAAAATTCCATAAAAACCCTAAATCTCAATGACCTTGAAGCTTTACATTCTAGCTTGACAAATGAGAAAAAACAACTTGAAGCATAATTGTTGCTGAAAGATGGCATTTTGGGAGATATGGAGAGAAAATTAAATGATTTGATAGAGCAGAACCAAATGTTGCCTAGAACATTGAATGATTCAACCAAAGCAGAAGGATCAAATTCAATCTCTTGAAATGAAGATTCAGGAGCTGCAGAGAAAGACTACATACCTCACATGAAGAGTGAATGGAAGTCTTATAAAGAAAATTTATTTCAATCATATTGAGAGAGTAATGAATTTTCTTTAACAACTCCACACAACAGTGTATAATGGATGGTGTTATAATCCCATAAGATGCCATATTTCAGTATAAGAAGACAACAATACCAAACAATGGTGACAAATGTGTGAAGAGTGTTAGGAGCAAGTTGTAGTTGTGTCATATAAGGATAGAGTATGGTATTATTTAAGGGAAATAACAATATGCAAGGGGGTTTAGTCCAATTTTCATGGCCATGACCTGTAAAGGTCTTCTCATTTAAAAAAACACTAAAACCCACCCGAGGGTTTTTAATGAAAAGTAATTTTTCTGCAAATTGAAGGTAACCCACTTGGGGTTTTTGGAGGAATCACAAATTTCTACAAATGAACAAAAAACCACTTGTGTTTCTAAAAAAAATTTGAGTTTTCTTCAAAAAATCACTAACCCACTTGGGGTTTTTTGCATTACAATTCAAATACAAGGAATAATGGGACATTCTTTCTATTATTCATGCATATGGGTGTCATTTTTTGGAGAAACACCAAATTCTACAAGGGTTTGTTCCCCTTTTTTTTCACACAGGAATGTCAATGAAAATGGAGGTCGAGCTCACAAGCCAAACATTCTATAGAAAATACAAAAGGTATATCAAGAAAAAAACATGTATACTTTCATGGCCGCGGCCAAAAGAAACAGTTTTTCTTCACAAGGTCACCTACCCACTTGGGGTTTTTGCATTGACATTCAAATATAGGAAGAAAAGCTAACTTTCAACATTATATTGTGTGGAGCTCGAAATGAGCTCTTATTGCTAAAAAAATCAGAATGGAATGGTTCGGTGGAGCTTACCTGAAGAATTTGCTCATCTTTTTCTTGCAATATGCAAGCATTTTGTTAATGAAGTGGCCTTCATTCAAGCTTGGAAAAAGCCCAATGGTGGCTGTGAAAGAAGCAATTACAACAACCCATAGGAAAAGCAACAAAAATGATTAGGAGAATGCTACAGGCCGTAGCCTAAAATGAATGGAGGAGCTCCAAAGAAGTGAAAAAAATGCATATTTATGAGCAAATAACAATCGCCTTGTGTTTCCATGCATTTTTCCTCAAGGAATCGGCCAAGAACTAGTGACTTTTCACCATTTCCAATGTTGACTCAAACCCCACGACGGTTGCATCATGTTTTCCAAAATGGTCAAGGATAGAATGATAGTGTTTTCTCATTCTTTTACCTTTTGATGATTAGGGTTTGACCCTTTAGATGTCGATGGGCTTTTTCATCCCATTTAAAAAAAAATGAATTTCATATTAATGCAAAATGGGGGACCGAAACATGTGTTTATTGACTTAGGAATTTTATGCCTTAATTCTTTTTCCTTGCTTCAAAACATTGCTAAGTCTTTCAAGCATTTGTTATGCCTTGCTAAGTTATGGTGTATGCCAAGTCATATACGCCTTTGACTTTTGATCATGAATGTCATATGCCTTTAAGACTTGAAATATGTTTTCCAAGAAGTGTGGAGGTCGGCCATATAGGCCAAGCTTGAGCTTTTATTTTACCTTTGCAAATCAGAATATTGACCACATGTGGCCTTACAGTGCAAAATGAGAAAAGGTAAATGATCAAGTGCCTTGGAGAAATTGTGACCTTGTTTAATGTTTTTTAAAGCATTTTGGCATTTCATTATTGTTTTTTGCATTTGTTTCAAAACATAAAAAATATCATTTAAGTGATTTGCTAATCACTTTGGTATTTTTTCATTTTGCAAATGTAAGGTAATTCATATTGATGGTGGGCCCTCTTATTTTTGTGCTTTGAAATGTAAAATAACTTGATTAAGTGATGTATTATGAATCACTTAATCAAGATTGTTATCTTTAATGCCTTTTGGAGTCTTGTGTTTTCAAAACACACATATTGCATGAGTCAAAGATGGGAGACAAAATGATTGAATTGCAAACATGAGGAGAGCGTGGGGGTGAAGTATTTGACTATTTTAGAAGATCATGTGCTACTTTGGAGGGAGTTTTGTCACACTTTTAGCATGACTTAAGTCTGAGCTTGAATTTTCACCATTTTGGGGGCTTTTTGGAGTGACTTTAGAAGGTTCTTTTTTGGCCTCATTGTTGCATCTGATTATAACCTTCTAGATGGACATGTGTGAGGGGTTTTGGTGGTTTTTTTGATTAAGTAGCTTGTTTTTTCATTTTGGAGTTAGTTCTTTCTTTCCAACAGCAGGATAGCTTTGTTTTGGAGCTATTTTTCATGGAGCAATATTGTAACTCATATGGACTTGTAATACAATAAGCACTTTGAATCAATAAAATAGAGCATTTTATCTTCTCTTTTCATGTTTCATAGTATGTTGTCAATGATTGATCAGTTTGTCTAGTGAAAATTCATCTTTCCTTGCAAACTTGTCTCATGTTTATGCATCTATTTAGTAGAAAATGTATGTTAACAGGTTATAAGTTGTGTTGTTAGTTGTGAAACATTTGTTTTCCTTCTAAAGGCCCTGTTTATAGACCTCCTTATAAATTACTTATGTAAAATGCATTGGAAAGTGAGTTGTGTATATCAAGTTTTATGATATTGATTTGAATGTGATAGAATGTTATCAGGTCCTAGTTGTTTTGGTGTATCACCTCAGGTATTTTCAGTATTAGGTTCATTTTCATGCAATTCTTACCCTTTACCTCAGAAATTAGTTGTTAGGTGGCATCAAAAGGGAAAGCTGACCCATAATCCAGAGGTCTGCTTTCGAATAGGACACCCACAACCTAAAAGCAGTCCCATGTTACATCCAAACCTGCTAAGTTCGTTCACAACTTGGCATTAGGGTGCAGAGTTGGATCCCTAACAAAAATATTATAACATTTTATACTATCTTGTATTCTTGTTGTTGACTATTTTCTAAATAATTAAGTCTCTATTATGTGTTCTTACATATCTATTGGTATTGTAATACATGGATTTATAGTATTTTATTAGAATCTCTATTTGTGAACACATCATTTGGTATTAGATTATAGATTTTAGTTTATTTTCATGTGATTGGTAGTGCCATGCCATAAGTACTATGTGTGTGTTACATTGAAGGTGATCTAGATAGGATAAATGGTTCATAGAAGAAGAGCTCACTAAAATAAAATAGCATATCATCTTAATTAATTGGCAAACATGATAAAAAAACGTGCAAATAAGGATTGAAGCTTTTAATATTATGTAAAGACAATGAACAATTATTACTAAATATGTCAATGTGATGAGAGCATAGATCATGAACCACACATTGAACGTGCTTCAATTTCTAATGAGGAACTAACCATGGAAGATAAATTTGACACGACATTAGTGAGAGCACAAAAGATAATATTTAATCTCCCTTGCTTCTTAATAATTTTGAATCCTAAATATTTGTTGGATTGGATCAATGATCTAGAAAAATACTTTGAGTGCAAGTTTATTGAAGACCTAACGTGTTTCAAGTATATTGTCACCAAGGTAAAAGGGCATTTTGCCTTATAGTGGGAGTATGTGTAGAAAGATTGAGTTAAGAAGAATAAGCTAAATATGTCTAAATGGGATTATATGGTTATACAATTAAAAGGTAAGATTTTACACACCAAATACCATTTGGAATTCCTAAAGAAGCTACAATTTTTATGGAAGGGAAAGTAGCTTGTGAAGTAGTATGCTAAGGAGTTTTAAATTCTTAGCATCCACATTGGTCACAATAGGGATGATACAAAGGTATATCAATATATGAATAACTTGTGTGCCACAATCCAAGAGTAGATCTATTTATTATCAATTCATTCCATGGAGGATGCCTACTAACTTGCACTAATGATGGAGGATAATTTATCCACAAGTAGCAGTGAGTGTAGGGTAAGGGAAAGAATAGACAAGGAAAGCAAAATAGTAGTGGAAACAAGGTTATCTACAAAAAAAAGTTGCACTGTGTAGTATTAACATAAAAGGCTCCAAAGAAGAGAAAAATTCCAAGAAGAAGGAATAAATATGTAAAGGAAGTCATGGAAAAAAATTAGTGGAACTTGGTTTAGATGTGGGGAAGTAGGCCACAAGGCATTTGAGTGTCTAGATGTTGCACAAGAATAATGACATGTTGATAAAATAACACACATTACACAAGGTGATTTGAGAGTTTGGTAGTTAAGCATAAACCATAACATTGGAAGTTGGAGATAATCTGCATGAAAGGTCTTATCGAAGCTTGTTAAAGAAGTTAAAGAACCATGGTTGAAGAAAAGTATTTTATGCACTAAGTACAAATCTGGAGGAAAGTGTTGTAAGTTGATCATAGACAAAGGAAGCACTGATAAAATAGTCTCCACAAAATGGTAGAGAAATTGTGACTGAAATTGGTATCACATCCTAATCCTTATTGAGTATCGTGGTTGTAGAAAGGATAGCAAATAATTATGAAGGAACAATTCCTAGTTGTATTTCACCTAAGAGATTATTTTGATGAGATATAGTGTGACATGATTCATATGGATGATTGTTATGTGATATTGGGTAGACCATGAGAATATGATGTATGCACCATCCATAATGTGGGGAAGAGCACCTTTATCATCACTAATGATGGAAAAAAATATTATTGAGGTATAATGGAGAAGCCACACGCAACAAGATAATGTTCTTGACTACTTAAAAGTTTCTTAAGGAAATTGAAAATTTGCAAGAATACCATATGTTAGTGGTTAAGCCCATGGAAAAAGAGGAAAGCATATCATACAACTCTAAGGAGCTAAAATTTGAAGGATTGTTTAAAGAATTTGAAGATATCATGGATAGTTAAATACCTAAGGATGTTACCAATGAATAAATTTTTACGTTGTATCATTTGATTTTGAGATTCAAATTACCAAATAATGCATCACATAGGACGAGCCTTGATATGTGTGACGAGTTGAACATATAATTGGAGGATCTAACACAAATAGGACTGATAAGGAAAGTATGAACCCTTGCATTGTACTTATAATACTTGTGCTAAATAAGGGAGGAGCGTGGAGGATGTGTATAGACTCTTATACCATAAACAAGATCACCATAAAATACAAGTTTCTATTACTACACATGGATGCTTTGGTATAATTTTTAAGTAGAGCACACTATTTTTCAAAGATTAATCTCAAGAGTGGTTACAATCACTTCAAATTATATGAAGGAAATAAATGGAAGACAACTTTTGGAAACAAGGAAGGATTGAATGAGTGGTTGGTCATACCATTTGGGCTAATCAAAGTGCCAAGCCCTTGTATGAGGTTGATAAATGAAGTATTGAAACCATTCTTGAGCAAGTTTGTGATTATTCATTTAGATGATATTTTTCTATTTAGAAAGATAAAAGAGGAACATCTTGCACACCTATAATAAGCATGATCACAACTAAGGAAGGGGAAGCTACGAGTTACACAAAAACTTATGATTTTATGAAAAAGGAGTTGGTACACTTGGGGTTTGTGATATCTCAAATGGACCTTGAGAAGGTTTGAGAAATTATTGGATAGCTAATATTGGTAAGTTTACATAGGAAGTTTATTAGAAACTTTGGTATGATATATATGCCTCTAACAAATTGCATGTGGAAAGAAGGATTTAAATGGAAAATTGTTGATAACATTTTTGAGTTCTTAAGGAAAAAGATAAAGAAAGAACCTATGCTAGTGCTACTAGATTTCGAGAAGGTTTTCTTAGTTGATTGTGACACCAATGGTAAAGCTATCAATGTTGTATTTAGTCACAAGGGTATGAACATTGCTTATTTTGGTGAAAAATTAAAGGAATTTGAGTAGAAATATTTAGTATAATTTATGATCAAGAATTTTGTAATATTATTTAAGCTTTGTGTAGGTGTAGACATTATTTATTGATAAAGGAATTTTTTTTCATATGTTGATCATTAGGCATTGAGATTCATTAAGTTTCAAACAAAGTTGAACCAAATACACATGATGTGGGTAGCATATTTGTAGGGTTTATATTTTATTCTCAAGCATATAGTTTGTAGAATATAAAATTTAATATGATATATATGCCTCTAACAAATTACATGTGGAAAATAAGGATTTAAATGGATAATTTTTTATAACATTTTTGAGTTATTAAAGAAAAATATAATGAAAGAAGGTCTATACCACTATTACTAGATTTTGAGAAGGTTTTCCTAGTTGATTATGACACCAATGGTAAAGCTATCAATGTTGTATTTAGTCAAAGGGGTATAAATATTGCTTATTTTGGTGAAAAATTAAAGGAAGCTGAGTAGAAATATTTAGTATAATTTATGATCAAGAATTTTATGTTACTATTTAAGCTTTATATAGGTGTAGACACTATTTGTTGATAAATGATTTTTTTTCTATATACTAATCATTAGGCGTTGATATTCATTAAGTTTCAAACAAAGTTGAACCAAAGACACATGAGGTGGGTAGCATATTTGTAGGGTTTCTCTTTTATTCTCAAGCATATAATTGGTATAATAAAGTTTTAGGTACTTTGAGTAGAATATAAGCATTGTTGTCTACCATGATAGTTGAGTTGGTAATAATGGATATGATGAAGTTTTTGTATGTTGCAAGTCTAGATTTTGTATATTCATGGATAACTTGCATCAAAACTTGGGTTGGAGGTAAAGGTTCATTTTAAGACTACTTTATCCAAAAGGGATATCTTTTTCAAAAGGAAATAGTTATACATACCACATAGTTTAATGAGAGAGAATCTCATTAATGAACTACATGGAAAAGGGCACCTTGATGTGGACAAAATGTTAGCTATGTTGGAAGAGAGGCATTACTGGTTAATTTTAGAATATGATGTCAAGTAATTTGTTGAAAGATGCATAATTTATCAAGTTGCTAAAGGAGTCCCAAAATACATGATAAGCCATTATTAGTACAAGGGAGACCCTAAGAAGAAATTTCCATAGATTTTTGTCCTTGAATTGTTGAGAACCCAAAGAGGTAATAATTATATCTTCATAGTTGTAGACATATTTTTCAAAATGACACACTTCATTCCTTACAAAAGTTGAATGATGCTTCCAATATTATAGGATTTATTCTTCAAAGAAGTAGTTAAATTACATGGATTACCATATAGTACCACTTCAGACAAAGATACCAAGTTTTTTAGTCATTTATGACATACATTATCAAAGAAGATGGGTACATCATTGAATTATAGTTTTGCATATCGTTTATAAATAAATGGTCAAACTAAGGTTGTAAATAGGAATCTTTGAAATCTCTTAAGAATTTTGGCATGAGACAAACATGTATAATGAGATTTCATATTTGTACAAGTTGAATTTGGGTTCATTAACTTAGTAAACATGTCTACGAGAAAAACATGAATTCATATTGTTTATGGTAGATCTCCTAAGGGTAATATAGATCTATTGAATATTGTAGATGATATACATGTTAGCATTGCTAAAGACTTTGCACAACACATGAATGAAGTTCATACAAAAGTAAAGAAGTAATCGAAGATGAGTAATTCCAAGTATAAAACTAGTACTAGTAGAGTAAATATTTCCTAGATAAACTTCTAACAAGCTAAAACCTAAGAAGATTAGTACTAGTAGAGTTTTGCACAAATTTTATAAAATTGTTTATGAAATTTTGTTACTTGAAGGTTTTGATATCCCATTGATATTTAATATTATTGATCTTTACTCTTATATCATGAATCTAAAGATGTTCTTAGTAGCACGCCATCACTACAAGAGCTAGATTGGAAACAACAAGTGTGTGAGAAACAATATTGAGAAGTAATAATGTAGGTTTTAGATGTACATACAAGCAAGAGAACTAGGAGGAAGAAATTCAAAGAATATCTAGTTAGATGGAAAGAAAGGGGAGTAGAGGAGGGTGCACACATTTTTGAAGAATATGCTAGCTAGCTTGGGTGGTTGAATCAATTTTCCTTGCTTCTTCAATTATGAGCACTCAACTTAAAGTTTTATTGCCTTAAGTGTCTAATGTAAGAGCATCTCGAGATTGAGTAATCTTGTATCACCCTATTTTTTTCTTTAGCATTTGTTTATTTTTTGTAGGTTTTCCTTTATGACCACATATGTTTTGTTCTTGCTATTGATTCATTTTCTTACTATAGTCCCCTAACAATGCACACATAATTGTTCGATGTGTTCAATTTTTATTTTACTACTTTATTCTCTTTCTTCCTCTCTAATATAGTATTCCAATCAATATAGTGATTGAATGAACCACTCCTTCTACAAACCCATTTAACATATTGACTATAGATCCAACATCTAGCAAGAGATTGGATCCATCTACCATCGTCAATTGAGTTAAGTCATACCTCACCTTTAGATTGTAAGTTGTGATACATTCTTATTGTAAATAGGGGGAACTGAATTAGGTTGTGTGCTAATATATTTGAACTTTACACCAATTGTAAGATTACATATTTGAATACTACTCTTAGGGAGGTTTGTGGTTGAAGCCATATTTTGTTCAAAAACTTGTAAGACCTATTTAAGAAGGGGTCATTCTTCAAATAATGGGGAAATGTGCCCAATTCCAAGGAAGGTTAAAAAGTTGATATTAATAGTGGCTGGGCATGACCTTTTTTTCATATGCATAAGGCATTATAACACATATTTGGTTGGCACCATCTTACTAAATCATTGTTCCCTATAAAAGGTGACAAAATCAATTGTTGAGAGGTAGTGGCAGAGGGGGAAATTATATCAAAGATTAGAGATTGGATGAATTGAGAATCTTGGCATGCATTTTTTATTATAATCATTCGTTAACTGAAATAAAATATTGTGTTATTACACACCATCTTGTATTCTTACTATTGATTTTTTCTACAAAATTATATTTGTATTATTATTCTTGTATCTATTGATATCTGTGTTACATAGATTGATAGTCTTTCATTAGATCCCTATCCATGACTGCAAGTACAAACCAAAATAACTACAAATGAAAATAAATACCAAGATCAAATTATCTTCTAACTTTCACACAAAAAAAACTCCTATAATTACACACCAATTATTACATTAAAACATAAAGATCCAACTGATTCCTAGATAAAAGATAAAAATTGAAGACATACAATCCACTACTAATATTTTAATAGCTTTATTAAAGAAATTAAAAACACTTCCAATCTCTTTTACCAATTTAAAAATTAAAAAATAATAATCTAATTACAAACCTTACCAAAAAAAACTCTTATAATTACACACCAATTATTACATTAAAACATATAAGGTCCAAGTGACTCCTAGACGAAAGATAAAAATGAAAGGTATGCAAATTCACTACTACACTTTAGTTGCTTTATTATAGAAATTAAAGGCACCTCCAATCCCTTTTGCCAATTTAAAAATAAAAAATAATAATCTAGTTACAATACTTAAGCAGTGCCATTACGATGCCTTGTGGAGAGGGCAATCGAATTTCCGGCGTGTGCTGAATTTTTTAGAGAAGTGATTGATAGAGGAGAGAGAGGCACACAGAGGGGAAGCAGGGTCAGATAAACACAGAGATGTCGGTAAGCTCGCTAGCATTCGAATATCTTTACTAATCTCACTGTTTTTATTTGTGGTTTTGATCTCACTTGACAATTTCTGTCTTTCGTTTCAATGCATTGTTAGAATGGATGGGAGGTATCTTGTATTGTTTCTGTCAGGAATTTTTGCTATCCTTTATTGAGTTTTATGGAGCTACCGATATGTTAGTTTTTTTTGTTATTAATGTGACAGGTGTAGTCGGTCGAGGTCAACTTGCAAGCAAATTAGTTGTTTTAATTTGATTGCAGAAAGAAAATAATTATATATTCTCAAATTTATCTATTGTATGGACTGGTAATGGGCTTGTAGGGATCTTAATATGTTGAATGGGGTTTCAGGAGGCTTGGAGGTTGTTTTTGGATTTATTGTTTATTAATTTTTGTTTTTATGGATATTTTCTATTTACTTTGGGTAGGGGGTTTGGGTTTTGGTGGCGAGATTAAGAATCCTCTGGGGTTTTGAAGTTGTGAATGTCTAAATTTCTATCTTATTTTTTCTCTTTAAAGTTTGCTTGTATCTGTTTATCATTAGAGGATTTGCCTATTTACTGTGATGTGGCAGATATTTGAATACAATGGAAGTGCTTTGATTGCTATGGTTGGGAAAGACTGTTTTGCAATTGCCAGTGACCGTCGTTTAGGTGTTCAATTACAAACAATAGCGACTGATTTTCAGCGCATTTCCAAGATTCATGATAAGCTCTATGTTGGTCTCTCTGGATTGGCCACAGATGCACAGACATTGTAAGGCTATTTTCAAGTTTATAAGCAACTTTTATCATTTGTTATGAAAAGATATAGGCTCAACTCCAATGAATTGAAAGGAAAGATGAGATACAATCTTTTGAAGAAGTACAGTAACTCTTACTTTAACATTCTGTGCATGATTCTGTAAACTGCTATGTTATAGACAAGGGCTTTGTTGTTGGTTGATCGCCATTTGAGAGCTCATTGATGGCATTAGCAATGAATGATTATAAATGGATTATTTGACATTCTCTTAAATTGTTTTAATTGTACAGGCAACAGAGACTTGCTTTTCGGCATAAGCTTTATCAGCTTCGAGAGGAAAGGAATATGCAACCAGAAACTTTTGCAAATCTTGTTTCTGCATTGCTTTATGAAAAGAGGTATGTGGGAAATGGGCTTTCTCGGTATCTTGATTTTCTCTAGAGGCAGTTTATGGTTGCAATAATGACAGGACATAATTACCCTTACAAGGAAACAGAAACAGAAACAGAAATGGAAAATGGAAAATTCTAAATTCCAAATTCCAAATTTTCAGGAACCTCTGTAAATGAAATCGTCCAGAAACATATGTGCAAAAAAATAATAATAACAACATCGTGTTAAAAATACACTAAATTTTCAATTTTTGTGCAGAAAAGATAAAAACACTCCGGAAACAGGGTTTTTCCTGCAGCTTAGAGATTTTAACCTCATTTCTGGGGCCTTCCATGTTTATCCCATCAATCTGTGCCTGTTTATAAGAGAGAGACAAAGGAAACCATGGTGTCTACAATTTCTGAAACTTGTAACGAAACAGTGCTACTGACCTTGAAACAGTCTTCTAAAATGAAAAGGGAAAAGGGAGGACCATGGCTGCAAGGAAGATGTAACCAGTAAGAAGCATCTCACATATCTAAGCTTCTCAGTGATCTGCGTTAGACTGCTGAAACCAATGAAGGATTATTTGTTGTTCTCCAGGGCTACTGCTATATGCTTTCTATCTTTTTTTAGACCAACTGCTACTGTACAATTTCAAAATTCAAATATCAAATAACTCATTCTTAGCCAGTTGTTGTTTCTCAGTATGGTGAGCTGAATTTCTGAATGCCTGATAAGGATTGAGTGCAAGAGTACATGTTGCTGAGTTGCCCTAATAGGATCACTGATAGTTCTTGAAGCAGCCATTCAAAATTCTGACATTAGACTCGCACTTCCTGCAAGGCTTTTAGCCTTCTTTACATGATTTTGAAGAGTTGTTATATTCATTTCCATTTTGTTAATCTTCAGACTATTGTAAAGAGATTCTGCTCTCAGAAAATAATCCTAGCTGCAAACTGAAACTTCAATCAAAACAGCAGACCTGAGTACGATAACCTACAAACACACATTACTGAAAATACTTACAACAAACACTTAAAAAACTGTTGTTTACTAAACTGAAGCTAAACTACATTCAAATGCTGTTCTTCTTTTGTATTCTATATTATTTCTGCTTCTAAGTTATGTGCCCAAGATCTCTTTTATAGACATAAGGGAATCTTCTGGGCTTTACACACATCTAACTCACTTGGAGTACCAAATTCAGTAGAATAGGCTTTTACAAATGTGTAAAGCAGAAAGCTAAATAAAATTAAAAATAAAAGACAAAGTGCTTTATTCTAGAAACAAAAACAACTTATCTTCATGAATTTAGAATCCCTCTAAATATGTGAAAAGCTAGAAAAGTTAGAAGAGTCCAGTGCTTAGCTAAAAATAGGGATGAAAGAAAAACACAAAATTGAAACTAAACTTAAAGCTGCTTTCAGCATCCAGCTGAAGCACAAAATCACTAAAAATAGAAGTCGATTTCTTGCGCTTAGCTATAGGAGAACAGCGACCAAGAGGAACATTTGAAAAGCTAACACTCCCTCTTTGGGAGAAAGGTGTTCTGCACCAAGCACACTTTTTCTCTTAGTATTTCAAACTTTCCTTTTGCCAGAGGCTTTGTCAAAATATCTGCAACCCGCCCATCTGAGGGGACATACTGAAGAATTGTTGCTTCCTTCTGAATTCTGTCTCTGATGAATGACACTGAATGTCTATATCCTTGGAGCAGTTATGAAACTAGATTCTCAGAGAGCTTAATGCAACTCTGATTGTCACAGTACACTATTGTCAGCTCCAACATCCAATCAGTAGGTTTTGCCATCAATTTGCAAAGCCCAATAACTTCACCACTAGCAAAAGAGGCTGATATGTATTTTTCCTCAGCTGAACTCAATGCTACTACTTCTTGCTTCTTGCTAAACCAGGATATCACGCTTGACCCCAAGCTAAAACAAAAACTTGAAATACTCTTCCTAGCACTAGCATCACCTGCTTAGTTAGAATCCACAAAGCCATACAGCATTAACTCTCCATCTCTAACATACCTTAACCCATAATGAATTGTTCCCTTCAAGTATCAGAGTATGTGCTTTGTAGCAGTCCAGTGAATTTTCCTTGGTTTAGCCATTAACTGACTTAATTTATTCATTGCAAAGCAAATATTAGGTCAACTATGAACCCATCAATTGCTTGTATACAATAGGATCCACCAATTTTGGATCCAGTGAATTTTCCTTGGTTTAGCCATTAACTGACTTAATTTATTCATTGCAAAGCAAATATTAGGTCAACTATGAACCCATCAATTGCTTGTATACAATAGGATCCACCAATTTTGGTTATAAATCTACAATCAACTTTCAATTTGGAATCATTGAAGTAGCAAGGGATTTACAATCCATATCCAAAACTTATATAGAATTTCTGTTGTGTATTTCTGTTGACATAGGAAGACCTCTCTTATACACTGCAACACCTCAAGACCCAAAAAATGGTGCAAAAGGTTAAATCTTTCATATTAAGCTCAGAGGTCAACTTCCCCTTGCACCATGCTATGAGTTTCTCACTACTACCTGTAAGAATCAAGTCATTCACATACAACACTAAAACTAAAAGATTAGCTTTATCAAAGAAATATTAAAGATTAGGATTTGTAATAGTTCTGGTGAAGCCCAACTTCGGCAAGTACTCATCAATATGTGAGTAGCAAGCACATGGTGCTTGCTTAAATCCATACAAGGTTTTCTTCAATCTGTATAAATGCATTCCAAACCTTCTAGGCTGATTTATATACACTTCTTCCTTGATATTTCTATTTAAAAAAGTTGTTTTTACATCCATTTGATATAAACCAACCAAAATAAGATTCAAGAGACATAAGTACCCTAATAGAAGTGTATCTTGCAATTGGAGCAAAGGTCTCATTGTAGTCAACTCCCTCTCTTTGAGAG
Organism: Sequoia sempervirens; assembly: GCA_007258455.2. Taxonomy (NCBI): domain Eukaryota; kingdom Viridiplantae; phylum Streptophyta; class Pinopsida; order Cupressales; family Cupressaceae; genus Sequoia; species Sequoia sempervirens. The sequence continues at coordinate 73,457 of VDFB02078290.1, forward strand.
ATACCTCATACAATGAATCTAGCTATGCACTTTTGTATGTTTCCCATTTGCTGCATGTTTCACCTTGTACAACCACTTAGAATCAATCACTGATTTCTGATCTGGTCTTTGCACAATTTCCAAAACGTTGTTTTATCTAACAGAGTTATACTTCTCTGTCATGGCATCTTGGAACAGTTGCTCTAAGTTTAGCTCTTCAAAACTAGATGGTTCTGCATCAATGATGGAGGACATCAAAGCAACATATCACAAAAACTTCTTAGGGGTATGATTTACTTGGTAAGAATTTTTTGGTGCTCCTACTTGTTCTTGTGCCTCATGCAATGTTTGAGTAAGCCATCTAGGATATTTGGCTATAGTTGGTGGTAAGGAGGTATCTGTTGTGCACTAGAAGTTGGCTGATGTTATGAAATAACTTGAACAATAGAGGAATATGAAAGAAAATATGCTGCAAATACTTGATAATAATATGTCACTTTAAGGGGGCAACCTCCTAATCCACTTCGAGGGGGATACCTCCAATATTCTTCAATAAGAACACAATACTCAACATGATGATAATAACCTACCTATACCTCCTATATATACCATACTTATGCTTAAGATATCATCTAGGTTGACCTGGATAACCCTATATAATCCTTAGGCCGACCTAAATAACTAATTAACAATATACTAATGATAATATGACTTAATTAAGAGTTAAGGTAGCCACAAGCCAACTACTCATAACACTATACACACTATAGGGATAGGGGCATAACATTGCCCTCCTCTTTACAAAAGCATTGTCCTCAATGCTAACTTTTTCTTTCTCTTTTTCTTCATCTCCTTTTTTACTTCTTCTTCTTCTTCTTCTTCTTCTTGTCCATACTCCATACTCTTGGCTTGCTCTTGCTCTTGTTCTTATTCTTATTCTTATTCTTGTTCTTGTTCTTGTTCTTGCTCTTTCTCTTTCTCTTGTTCTTGCTTTAATACCACTTGTCATGAAATAACTTGCACAATAGAGGAATATGCTAGAAAATATGCTGCAAATACTTGATAAGAATATGCCACTTTGAGGGGGCAACCTCCTAATCCATTTCGAGGGGGATACCTCCAATATTCTTCAATAAGAAACAATACTCAACATGATGATAATAACCTACCTATACCTCCTATATATACTTACCATACTTATGCTTAGGATCATAGTTGGAAAACTCGGACTCGGTAGCCCAAAAATGTGACTCAGACTTGGGACTTGGCACGGACTTGGAAAAAAACTCGGCTAGGACTCAGCAAAAAAAAAAAAAACGTAGTTTTACAAAAAAACAAGAACAGAATTACAAATTAATGCATTTAGAGAACATAAGAGCCTAATTTGATTATCGAACACTCATAATTCAAAGATTACACATGTCATATGATCATCAAACACTCAATAATTGAAATTTAATCATTCATAGTCATCAAATACACATAGTTTCAATGTATAACAGCATCATAAGATTATAAATGTTTGCATATAATCCTGGCTTCTTTCATCTTCAATTCAATTTGCAGACCTGTATTTCACAAACTTGAGTGTTAAAATGAAGGAAAAAGTTAAAAAAACATGGGTTTTTAACCCTTTTTTACTCCTAGCCACGCAGGAGAGTCCTGGGTTGGGACTCCTAGGTCTGACCTTAGGATTCGGCCTAGTCCTGAGGTTGGACTCCCGAGCCCCGACCTAGGACTCTCCTGGACTCGACTCCTAAGTCTGTGGCTATCAAGTTTGAAGGGTTAACAATATTTAAGAAGAGTCATGATTTTTGGAAGAAACACTACCTTCCAAAAAGGTCTCTCTTCACTCAACCAGGAAGGATATATAAGAGGGGTCAAATCATTTGTAAGAGGCATCAATTGGATCATTGGATCAATTAGAAATCTGAATCAAGCAGCAGATTGGAAAAAGGAAAATAAGGATTGGAACCTTATTGGAAATAAATATTATTTACTAGCAAGAGGACTATTGTAAGTCTTTAATATATATATCCTTATAAGTAATTATGATTCTTCCTTTATTATAAATATGAATAATAGGTTCTTATAATAATCTATTTTGAATTTAGAGAAGTGATTGCAAAACAGGAAGGCTGATCAACCTTTTGAGGAAGGCTTGATAGACCCGCCATCAATTACGCCACCCCCGAGATGGAGCGCTCGTGGGCCGGGAGGCAAATGCATGCTCCCAGGCTTGGTGGAAGGGAGGTAGTCTTCACGCTCTTATCAAGCACGCCACCCCGAGATGCAACTTGTGGGCTGGGAGGCAAATGAGTGCTCCTGGGCTTGATCAAGGAGGATGGAGTGCCTCCAAGGTGGACTGAGGGATGGAAGGATGGCCCACCTTCCATGCTTTCGTAGTACAAGGGCAACCAACCTTGAGACTGTGGTTTCAAGCATTTCAATGAATTCCTAATGAGATTATTATGGGGAATCCACATTGGAATGGCTATTGCATTAATTAGATTTTGATATGACTAATGTCCATGGATATCATGATGTTTACTAATGATTAGTAATATGTATATTTTCATGGCTTATGATTTAATGTCAATTTCTAGTGACTAATATTGTGTGCAGGACTAAACCAAGGTTTATCTTATAAAGGACAAGTTAATTGGTAATTTCATCATTTTTAAATATATTGCATCTCTTATTTTTAATTGGAATTGTGGTTTTAGTGCAAATCTAGGATTATCCCAACTAGAAGACATTACAACTTCATCCACCCTTTATAGATTAGTGATACATAATTTGCCATAGAAAAGTACCATTCATAGAAAAACATTGAAGTGTTCAAACTGGGAAAACATGGAGTAGGATTGTATTACACTGTCCCGTTTTTTGCTGCTCTCTTCAGTCTCTTTCCTTACACAGTAATTGATGTTTTGAATGATTTTGGGGTAAATTTTTCATTTGCAATGATATTTTTCTGAAGTTCCATGTCATTTTCTTCTTCCAACTGCATGTATACTGCCCAATGGATATTTGCCTGGATGGGAATGCCAATCAGGGTGTTTTGAAGATCTCTTTTTCAATGATTGCAGTGTATAGCAAAGCCAAATTTATTTTTTCTCAAGATCCTTGACATACCTTTTTAGCTCATGTGTATATGATTGCTTACTGATGATTTTATCTTTCTTGTGATGATTCATAATTAAACTTCTATCATCTATGTATCCTGTTGACTAGTCACTTGCCTCCCACCTCATATGATAACTTATTTGCCATGTTATTCTCATACTATTAATGAGCAAATTTAGGGGCCAAACTTTCCCTTTTAGCAAAGTCTTATTGTATAGTTTGAATCCTCTTGATGTGAATAATTTAATTTTGCTGATATATTTGCTCTGACTATGCTGTTTATAGCTGTGATCCTCTTTGTGTTTTGTCGATTCATTCATCCTCAAGGAGGCATATGAACCTGGGATCTTGACCAGTCTTGGCAAGAGCACCTGTAATTTTGACCAGCCAAAAACACATCAAATTGTCTACAGATTGTAAACAAATACCAATTTAAGTTCAAGTACTATAAATTAAAATACTTCTAAGCACTTGAGCAACTGTTTTCTATCAGATGAATCAGTCATCCACGTTTCAGTAAAATGTAGGTAAATGTCATAGTAATTCCACAATCATTTGGGAAAAATGTCATTTAGGTGTTCCAAGGGCGTATATTCTATTATTAAAATCTTATAATAAAACATTATGATGTACAACACAGATCTTACGTGTCATTTTCAGGTAATCTGTGGTGAATGTAGAAGGGAAATTAAAATTAACTAAACTGGTAGTGCTATAGGTGAGGCACTACATATTTGGTTAGAAGTCATCAGTTTGAAATTTTTGGTGATGATTATTTTTCTGAACAGCCAGATGAGAGGTCTTTCATCTGTTGCACTTATTGTTAAATTTTGGTATTACCTTTACCGTTTACCGTCAAAGTTTATCTTTTAACATGGTTAAACTTTATATGTTGCGTGGATGATATTGCAGTTGTATCCAATAATTTCTCACCTAGCTGTCCTGTTCATTTAAGAGCATTTGCATGTAACAGAGAACTACACATGTGCTTTGATGTATAACCTCTATTTGTTACACATTTGTGTGCCTGTGTGCATATGAGTATGTGTGCATGGGAACATAGGTTTATGGTACTCTGGATCTTAATCCCAAAGCTAAATTTATGTTGTAAACAGGGTTATTGAAAAATGAATGGAATTTTGTATGAATATTGGCTATGAATCTTGAGCCAAAGAGTGGCTTGACTGCTGTGCCATATTGCTTTTGCATGTTTGCTCATAACAAATTTGTTGAGATTTTGTATTACAAGTGAATTAAAATATTTCTGGTGAGTTAGTCATTTTGGAAAAGCTAATCAGAATTGTGTGTGCTTTTCTTAGGTTTGGTCCATACTTTTGTCAACCAGTGATTGCTGGATTAGGGGATGACAACAAACCATTTATCTGCACAATGGATTCTATTGGAGCTAAGTATGTATTCTTTTTCTTGTATAAAGTTCATGTGACTGTTGTGGCAGCTGTATTTTGCTCTTTATTTATGCATAATGCAATTAATTTTTGAATTATGTTACTTTTAAAAGAAGGTCACACGAGCAAGATCATATGTTAGGATGTAATGTGTTATACTTATTGCTTTGCATGTACAAGTGTTTATAGTATTCTCCTAGCATCCAATTTCTACTGTCACCAAATAGAGAACTCAGAATATATCTAGGGTCAGGACATGTTCTCATGTTTATGTTTCATACTTTGGGAAAAATGAACTCAGTGTTGCTCTTATGTTTGGGGGCAGGGTGGGCATCAAAGGTGAATTGTTTGATGTGGTGAAGGCTTATTAGGTCAATATTGAGTGGATTTCCTTATGCAGTATTTTTTAGAATTGTTCTTTGGATTATTTAAAAGTGATATATAAGAAAGTTGAGATAGACGAATATTTTTTGTCTAGGTCAAGGCTCATTTGATCAACATTCTATGGACTATTTTACCTTGTATTTTCTGGAAGTGTAGTTTGAACTGTTCTTTTTCTAGATGATGTTGTATTAGAAATGGCTGTCACCATTTCCCGCCAATATAAGAATGCAGCATTTGCATATATACAAATTTAGACTTTCATTCCAATATTTTTTCTAATATAGCTTTGAGTTGCCAATTTGGACAATGGTCTTCGTTGACCGCATTGACCACAATCTAGGAATCTCCTTTAGTTTCCACTTTTCTAAAACCTGCTCTATACATAGCCTTAATACCTAATAGTTGCCATGCCCAAGAATTGTGAGCCTCCTAACACAAAATCACCTCTGGGAGTCTGGAGTTTCTTAAAACATACCCCACACACACTGGACCAGGATTCCCTTTAGATGTGCCATCAAAAATTAATTCTGCTTCAGTGCTAGAGGCCTGCTATCTCATTTCCTCTTGCTTATTTCTCTTGTCTACTATCCCTTGGATGGGTGATATTTACTGCATTATCAAAACCTATACAGATCTATATATTCCTTTTCTAAACACTCCAACCAAAGAGGATTAACTTTATACATCATGAATTTGTTTACTTTCAGTCATTGTCCACTTCAGAGTTCTCTAAGTACAACTACTCTAAATACCTCCTCCCATCCTATTATGGGCACTGGTATGAGGAAAATAGGCACTGGCTACTGCTCTTTTTGACAATCACAGATCTATTACGCCCCCTTGACATACTACTTGACCATAGAATTGGGTTATATTTAGGACTCAAAAAGAGAAAAAGAAATAAATTTCATTGATGTCCATGAATGACCAAAAAAGATAAAAGGGACTGAGATGTATGGTGAGTACAATAACAGAAGACTAGGGTAAAAAAGGGCCCTAGACAGAAAGCAACAATGAAAAAGCAAGAAAAGCCAGAAAATAGGAATCCCCAAAAAGAGGAACAGTACTGTTAACTGTACTGTAGGAATTCCTTGTTAACTGTACTGTACTTGGCTTAGAAGATAACAGTAGCTGTCTTCTTTATATGTATTTTTTTTTGGTATTTCTTATTTATGTTTGATTGAGATTTCTTTTGGCTTAATGGGCTATGGCCTTTTGGATGCAGTCTTGCAGGTTGTTACCTCTGTGTAATGCTGTAATGTCCCCTTTTTAGCATGACCATGACTGTGGATGGTTTAGCCTATTCCTGACCCTCGTAGGCTAGAGCAGATGGTTAGGGGGTCTTATTTGGCAGTATTTGGTATGGCTTTGCCTCCAGTGATTAGTGAGAGTTCAGATCTGACCTTTGTTGGACTCAGTTTGGCACACTTACTATTTATAGTAAGTGACTATTTTAGGACAATTAGGGTTTCTATCTATAGCAGGGCACCTGAACAGACTTCATTTGCAGCGCCAATCCTTTACACCATTGGTTCGATCAGATAATGAGGGATTTACTATAAATCAGTGGTTGATAGAGAGGGACCCTTACTATTTTTAGTAAGGCAATTGGAGGCGCAATGGATGTAGTGGTTAACTCCTTGGTTCAGACGGCTCATAAAATGGACAATTATTCTAGGAGTTATTAATTTTTAAAGTGACTAAGGAATAATTAAAATATTTAAATGTTATTATAAAGTTATAATGTAACTTTATAATAATAAAGTCACTTTAATTCTATAAAGTGCTTTAAGTGAAAAATTAAAGTGGGAAATATATCTTTTATCCCACATTGGCAAGGAAAGTGTTAGAGCTCTCATAAGAAAAAAATAAAAGAAACTTAAGAGCTCATTCTTTTGCATCCAGGAATTGATATTTGTTTGTTGAAGATTGTTGGTAAAGAGCCAACTAGGGTTTCTGCCATTTCCAACCATTGGGAACGAAAACTCTCATTGGTTATGCAATTTTGAGGTTGTGAAATATCAGCCGAATTATTGCTAAGTGTGGGCTTCATTCAGGAGTCCAATCTGTGTTTTAATTGGTGAAGAAATACAAAAGATTAAAAGAGTTAGTGTGCTGCTACAGTACCCGCACTACAGTACACGTGAATAGTATTTGCTACAGTATTGTGCAGATTTGAAGAGATTACCTCAAGGGAATTCAGGGGTTTGTGAAGAATTCCATTTGAGAACAGACCTATATCTACTAGCAGATTTAAAAGACATTAAAGAAGCATTAAAGATTATATTTGTTGCTGGCTGTATCTTATTTCCAGTGGCACGTGGGCTTTTATCTGAGATTGATTTGAAGGTTGCTCACAAGGGTTGAAGACGTTTTTGCCTATGCAAGTTAACAGCTGTTGTAAAAGGGTTATTGCTGTTGGTACAATGCATATTTGAACGTGGGCTTTTATCTGAGATTGATTTGAAGGTTGCTCACAAGGGTTTGAAGACGTTTTTGCCTATGCAAGTTAACAGCTGTTGTAAAAGGGTTATTGCTGTTGGTACAATGCATATTTGATGCACGTGGTCCTTATGCAAGGGCAAAATCACCACCTACAGGCCGTACTGAACCTGCTGCACTGAGATGTGTAGGTCTGAGGCTGAAACGCCGCATTGACTCCATTCCTTCACCAATAGGGGGCTGCCAGGCGGTTGCACTCTTAGGACAATTGAATTAAGGTGGAGAAGGTTTGTACTTGAGCTAGGCATTGGAATCAAGGCTGATTATTGCTGCTGGTAATCTGTATCAGAATTACCAAGTTTCAACTACAGCTATCCGGGTATGATGATAATAAATGTACAGGCATTATATGTTGCTAAGTATTGAATGTTGATAATAGCGAGTTTGCAATCTGTTAGTAATAAAAATCTTAAAAGCTTGCTACAGCAGTTAGCATACATTGCAAAGATATCGTTATTGCCTTGTGCATTTATATTTGTTATTTCTTGCTTTGCCTGGCAATAATATTATTATTTATAATCAAAACCCCAAGTCAATAAGATACATAAGGCAGAAAATTTGTGTTTTCAAGAATCCGGCTCGAGAGGGTTCTCACAAATGCCTACAAATTTGAACCTTAAAATAAGGTCATTGGAAAGAAATCTCCTTGCAGATTTCTAAGAAGGGCCTCATAAGTACTTAGTGTTTTGCTTGGCCCGTGACCAATACAAGTCTTTTAGCAGTTACTTGAGTCTCGTTAATCTTTTTTGGTTATTGATTGGGATTGGTGATAAGGTAATAGTTTGGATTTTGGAAAGGTATAGGGAGAAATAAATTGTATTTGTTATTAGAAGGAAATCCTGGATGGTGTTTATATCTCAGCTTCAGTATCTTCATGTTATAGCGTTGGGTTGATAACTTGATTCTTATTGAATTGCAATAAATTTGCATGTGTCATCCATATGCTCAAGGTAATATTGTTTTAATCAAAGTAGATTTTTACTGTGAACTTAACTGGACATGACATTTTCAAAATCTCTTACATTTACCCTTAAACATTATTATCAGCAATTTACAAAATGGTTGATATTACCCACTATTTCTGCCTCCATTTGATGAGGGAAGCATTGCATTCTCAAGTAACCAACTTGGAAATGATTTGTGTGTCTTACAAATATTTTATAATATGCTATGTTTGGTTGAAAATTTGTTGCAACAATTTTTATGCATTTTTCTGAATTGTTGCTGTTTTTGTTTACAGGGAACTAGCAAAGGATTTTGTTGTTGCTGGTACTGCTGCAGAGTCACTTTATGGTGCATGCGAGTCCATGTACAAGCCCGAAATGGTTCGTGCTTTTATAAAAGTATTTGGTTAAATGATATATGCCAAAAGATGGAACTTATTTATTTAAATTAATTTTCTGATTTCTAAGGCTATGGTTATCTATGTATTGATGCCAAGATTATTGAGACTGTTATCTTTAATATTAGGAACCGGAGGAGTTATTTGAGACAGTTTCACAGGCTTTATTGTCATCTGTGGACCGTGATTGTTTAAGCGGTTGGGGAGGTCAGGTTTATGTTGTGTAAGTATCATGCTGTTTACTATGATGTAAATTTTGCAAGCTAGTTTTCTGCTTCCTTTTTTACAAGTTTTTTGCTTCCTATCTCACCCAAAAGGAAAATATTAAATACAAGGCATTATATTCTATATGAATGAGGATGCAAAACAATGGGATTGATATGAGCTTAGACTTGGACGTTGATCACGAGTTGTAAGAGTGTCTGCCATAATAATCCTACATGATTTGTCTCCCTTATGCTCAAAGTTTGGCAAATTATTCTGGTCTTTGTGATTGTAAAATATTCCATGTTACTGGTTGGTCCCTAGCAGGCATTGGATTCAGGGCCTGGTCCAAACCCAGTTCGGATTCTGACTCGATCTGGTTGGGGGTTTTGGCAGGGGGCAATTTTTTTATAGTGGGTTTGTTCTAGATGAACCTGTGCGAATCTGTCAAGAACCTGCAGATTTTTATTTAGTTATTCTGTGGAAATCCGTTACAGATCTTTGCCTTATTTTTGTTTTTGTTAAACTTTGACTGTAACTCAATAACTAACAAATCCCTAACCCCAAAGGGAAGACTGTCGGCATAATTGCTTGCTTGGTGCTTAGTTTTTGTCACATTTGCTCTCCTGTTCAGGTGGATTTATTCATTTTGCCAACACCAATGGACATGGACTCCTTGCATGCAATTACAATGGCAAAATATGCTATAGCAATAGTTTGGGTAGCGCATAAGACCATGGCAAAATATAAGCTTTATTTACTAATTAATTTATTAATATAAACTTTATGTATAATTTATTATTAATTTTATTAATATTGTATAAGGTTTATAAATATTTCTGTACATTAAAATATTAGGAGATAGGTATATTTTGTTATTAGGTTGCAGATTTGTGTATATTTATAATTCTAATATGTTTTTGCATGGACAAACTCAAAACTGAGCCAACCTCAATTTTTTTTTACTGAATCCACGAACTGAACTGAACCCGAACCCGAACTGATAGCAGGATTGGTACCTTACAAAATTCAAAATATTTGATAATAGTGTCATTGCCTGCAGTACTGTTAATGTGTCACCCACAAAATCTCAGTTGTGCCTTATCTGACCCTTACGCCACATTAGGAATGTGTCTATTGAGAGGATTTGAGGTTGCAATGGTCCATCCATGCACAATGCCATTAGGTTACAAAATTATGTGCCAAAACTTTTAAGTTTTTTGCACATAATATATGATATAATGATACCATACGGTGTACATTGTATACATGTCACAAAAGCATGTTATCTTGAGTTTGGGCTATTTTCTGGCAAGAACTAAAAAATACAAGGCCATTCTTGTACTTGACCAAAGCTATTATCCACTGGATCCAATGTTCATAATACACATGATGATCCCCAATGATCATTATGCCACCCATGGCAAATCCTTAACTGGCTGCATCTAGCTTTGAAGAAGACTATGGTTTGTGAATGTAGAATGACATTGATAGCCTAATCATGGACTGAAATATAAGAGCTATAGCCACATCTCCAGATCCACACACTGTGACCAAAACTTAGCTTTAATTTGCTTTGGAAGAAAGAAAGTTTATGGCTTCCACATGCCAACAACAAAATCCACTAGATCCTTTTGAGATACCCATATTCGTGCCTCCTCATGGCCCTCTGCAGTCACAAGCTTTCACATTCCTGCAAAATAAACCCAATAGAGTCTTCTGAGACACCTTCCAGCCAGAAAGTTCTTACACAAACCACTTCCTGCAATTGATGCGATCTCCCCAGCATACATTCTAGTGAGCATACTTGCTCTAATGCCGCTTGGTGCAGTCCAAGATCAGGAACCCAGTGAAGGACAGCGAATCCTATAGCCATGCACACAATGACTCACAGCCATCTGACAATTCACATTATGGAAGCGATAATGACAAAGACTATCTTTATATATCAAAAGTCAAATACATCCTTGCCTCAAATGTTCATAGTCCAGCAATAGGGACTCTACAATGTAATGTCCCCTTTTGGGGATATACCTGGTTTTGCCCAAAAAATAACATTTCCAACAAATGCAATTTATTTACGAACAGAATTCTATATGGGGTTGGCATACTTGATGAGGGAACCAGTACTGTTGCTTCTCCCTGTTAGTTTTATGATCAGATTTAATGCACAGAAATTAATTCAAAAATTCAACACAAAGACACAGCAAATACCCTGGGAAAACCCTCCTCTTGAGGAGAAAAAACCCAGCAACAAATATCTCTCTATTATATATCAATAATGGCAACAAGTCTCTTTACAATGAGGCCAATCTCAAGGCTGATATGCAGCACCTTCACAAGATGCAATGACAACAAGTAATCAGCACTTCCTTGTAACTCAGATCTGCCCTTAAGAAATTCGCTATCTGCTTTTGATAATTCGCAATCTGCACTTGATTGATCTGCCCTTGAAGAATTCGCACTTGGAAGAGAAGAAATGCTTGAACTTGATTGATGCCCAAATGGAGTGGAATGATCTTGTATTTATACAACTTGAAGGAGAGAGGTCGCACCTTTTCATGCAAGGTCGGCCATCATAAAAATATAATTTTAATTTAATAAATACAATTTACAAGGAAGGTCGGCCAAGAAGATAATTACAAAGTTGCCATGTGAAGCGCCTCTTTATATTGAATAATCACATATAAATAAGGAAGTATGAAGCCCGAAGCTGCAATTACATCAACACTCCCTATCACACTTTCCACATTGATTCCAAACATGGTTGCAATAACTTAATTTCTACAATATATATAAATGGCTGTTCTTAATTTATATTCTAAAATTATTCTTCAATTTGATTTTTGAGTTCTTTCAATTGCTTATTGATGTCTTGGATGATTGATGTCTTAGTGATTGATATTTGAATGATTATTGTCTTAATGGTTGATATTTGAATGATTTGAGGCTAGAATGGCTGATGCTTGAATAGTTTGATGTTTGAATGATGGATGTTTGTATGTTTGATTGATTGAATTAATTGATAATTTATGGTGATGATTTGCTGATTGATTATTTGCTTGATTTGATGGATTCATGAGTGATGATTGAATGAGTGCTGATTTGATGCATTGGTGATTGATGATTGATAAGTGATCCTTGAATGCTTGCAATGATTTCTCCTTTATACTTTATTGGTGAAAGCGTCACCACTTTTCATAAGAATTGAGTCGCCACCCTTCATTGCTGCCTTTTTGAGAATAATAAATTATTTTTCCAAATTGATCTCTCTTGCATGTCCTCAAATGAAACCTTCTCCCCTTTATATCTTCCAATGTAAGGGAAAAGTCACACCTCTTCATCATGTCTTCTCTTTGCAAGAGTCACAACCTTTCACAATTACCACCCTTTGAAAGAGTACAACCCTTCATAATTTCTGCCCTCTAAAAGGGTCACTTCCTTGTTTTCTTCCTATTCCTTTCTTCTTCCATTAATCCCTCCTTGATTGACATGCTCTCTTCTTTCTTCTTCTTTTGTTTTCAAATGAACTCTTCTCCCTTTTATATCTCATGTTTGAGGGAGTCACAACTCTTCATTTCATGCCTTTTGACCATTCATTAAACTTAATTAAATTTTAATTATATTATATTTTATTTTTACTTTTTTTTTTTAATATTTTAATTTTATTATTATTATTATTCGATCCTATTTCAAAAGGGGACATTACATACAATCCTCTCACTTTTACATACACAACGATAGGCTTATACATCAGCCAACCAAGGAAATATTATAACCTTCTCTTACATCGCCTCACCTCACAATCCTCAGCTGAGGAGGAAGATATGGCATTGTCTTTTGTCTTTCGACTACGCTGCTAGCCTCTTTTTTCTCACAATCTTACTAAAGTTTGTACCATTTTGTTTAAAGCCATGACTGCATTGTTTGCTTGTTGCCTCTTTTGGGTTATGCTATAGAAGTTTATGATTTTAGCTACAACAATTTGATCACTATTTCAAATGGTGATGGCACCAGTTGCAAAAGAGTTTGGAAAGCTTTTTGCTGTTGGGTTTTGAACACTGCAAGTTGATTGCTGTTTGCTGCTGTTAGCTTATGCACTCCAGAAGTTGAATGTGATTGCTTTTCTGTCATCAAAATCTGGATCTTGTTGTTTACTGCTGTCAAAATATGGATCAGTTTTTCTTTCTGGCATTGCTTCCTCTATAAGTTTATATAACATTACAAAAATTCAGTATAGGATTTTTTATTTTATTTTTGAGATTAATTCGTAGGGTTTCTATTGAGGCCGCTGCCCCTGCCCTTGTATTGTGAGGTTTTTTCACTGGACCCACATCCTATACAATTCATTTTCGGAGACACCGCTTTAACTAATGCTCTACCAGTGGGGGATACTGCTTTAAATATTGCTCTATCAGCAGGGGATACTGCTGCAGTTACATTTCAAATTCTTATTTATTCTCTTGTGGCACTCCTATGGTCTGAATGCCTGATTTTCTTCTTGCCTACTTTCTTGTCATGCAGGGCAGCTAATCCTTATTCCTCCTTGTTTTTCTCCACACATGTAGGCCTTCTGCACAATATCACAGGAGCAGGAATATTACTCTAGCACACCCTACTGGCACTAAGATGTTCTTGGGGGGAATTGAACCTTGGTCTTGAACATGAGAACCGAGTTGTCCTACCAATTGCTTACAACCTCTTTGACTGTTTAATTAAAATTTATTAATAATTAGGTTTGATTGGATTTTAATTTTTCATTATTAATAAAACTTTAATTAAGTTTTAAATGTTTATGATATTTGATTTGCTATGTTTAGTTTTATATTTTATTATTTTAATTTTCCTGTTTCATTCATTTTATGAATCTATTATTTTTAGTTTTATACATAGTTAATTTATTATGTTTTAGAATTTTTTTAGTTTATGATGTTTTATCAGAATTCTACTGTGTAGTTTTTGCGTCAAACTCATTGACCCATATTTCATGAGTAGTGGTTTACTCAAACCCATCTTTCATGACCACAAATGGTCCACTTAACAGTCATTGCATCTTGGTTATGCTTACAGGGGTGAAGTACTGGGATTTTCTGGGGGTCACACCCATCCTAGTACTACTCTGACTCAAGTGCACTTAGTCACTTAGCTTCCCTCAAGATCAAGCTTAGCTTGCTACCCCATTTGCAAAACCTTCAGCAAGTGTTGTACCTTAGAAACCATTCATTATAGAACTCCTTTAGCTCATTATATGTTTTTAGAGCCCCTTTATTATTTTTTTGAGTTTTTATTTTTAACATTCTTAATTTAGTTTTTAATTAAATTTTTATGATTAACTGTTAATTTGTAACTTATTTATATGTTTTGACATATTATCGTATTTTCAAATCTATTAAATTGACATTCTTGTTTACTTGTTTTTTATTTTGAAAATAAAGAAATAAAAAACTACAAATTTATAAAATTCAAAGTCAATCACTATTTTTATTGGTGACAAACTTGTTCTGATGTTTTTGAAAGTCTTATGTCTTTACAGTTTGTATGTTTCCATACATTCCAGATAGTTCAGTGCAAATTGGTCTTCAGCAGATATGCCTGCAGTCTGCACTGAAACTCAATTCCGCCTCCAAAACCCATGAAATTACCTTGGAATTCCTGATGTTTTCTTCTTTATTAAAGTTATAGGGTTTTATCAACTTTTAGATGATAATTCTCAGTCTATTTTTGGGACTTTGACCTTACAATTCCTGTCTTGAATTTCTTCTTAACATTGCTAAAAGCTCACACATCTACAGTTCTGAAACCATAAGAGAAAGATGAACAAAGATAGGAATAAAGCTTGGGAAATGGAGAATGAAAGTTTTACTATGCAATTCTTCATTAAAACCATATTGTGCATTAATTTCCTTTGTCAATGTACTTCTAAGTACTTGACTTACATTTATTCTAAGTCTCCAACAGTCTTTTCTTGTGTTAGATTTTTAATGATTATCAAATATTTAATGATGCATTCATCCTGTAAGACTCTGGCTCAAATTCTTCAATTTAAGCAGTTTTACTTGGTTTGATAGCTAGCTCAGTCTGCCAAATGCTTACACATGGTCTGTTGGATTCACCTCTTCTGTATTTTGCAATGATGAACTTGGCCAATGTATCAAAGTCTTATTAAGGATAATGCATGCATTCATCCTATTAGACTCTGACTCAAATTCTTCAATTTGGCAGTTTTTTTGGTGTAGTAGCTAGCTCAGTCTGCTACATTCTTACACATATTATATTGAATTCACCTCTTCTGTATTTTGCTGAGTTACCAAATTGGCCAAAAGCCTAGACATTTCTGGGTATGATTTATTTTGGAATTGGAAATAGGTTTGATTTGTTTCTTAATTTGACCAGGGCGTGGGTTTTTTCATGCAAATTTGTTTCGAATCATGCTTGCATGTACCAGGCAATTCCAAAATGATTATTAAAAATTGTGTTAGTTTTTCAATTTTTCCATAATAATTCCAAAATGATTGTTAAAAATTGTGTTAGTGTTTTAATTTTCCCATAAAACAAAGTGATTTTTTCTACAAAAACACTCATGTTTCTGTTTGAAGCCCCTTTGATGGCATTTATTGGCATCTCTGCATACATCAGCAGGGGCTTCTGCTAACTAATGGAGAACCCTGTAATCAACGTTAAATGTCTTTGACTGGCTGGTGTTGAAAATGCAAGGCTATTTTGTTTAAAATGATGTTGGTTTTCTTATTTTTCTTAATAGCTGAACCACTATATGCTGTAGATTCGTTTGTAGATGTATATTCTTATATTTGAATTACTGAAAATTTATCATTGCATTATATTTATATTTGTATTCTACATTATTGTAGAATTATCTTATGTTTTGTTTCTCATTCAAAGTTTTTAAGCTCACATTGTTGAAAAGTAAAAAAAAGATGTTTCTTGTTAATATTTATAATTTTTAAATTATTATTAATATTATAGATACATAAGATAGATTTTAGTTTTAAAATTAAATAAAATTTTAACAATATTATATCTATTTAAATGTTTGATTTTTAAACTTATTTAAATTTAAATATATTATATTTAAATAAATTACATATGTAAAATTGTAGATTTATATTATTTAGATCAAATAACAATTTTTTTCTCAAATTTAATAGGCTGATGAATTTGTTTTGACTTCTTATCTCACCAAACTTGAATTCAAACACAAACACGAACCTGGTGACATAGCTTCATATAAACTTGTTCCTACATTTATTGCACTCATCTGAAGTGTTCCACTAACGTTGACTCTATTTATGATTACACTGATTACCAATTATATTATTTTAATATTGAACAATGAATATCTATCATGACATTCGAGCTTGACAAATTGATATCAAATCAAATATAGTGTATTTGAAATTTATAATATTTATGGTAGTTTTATTTAGCATACGTAGGACATGTGGTATTTTGAGATTAATTTCAAGTTTTTACGCTGCAAATATGTATATTTATGATTTTTATATATTTTTGTATGGATGTACCCAGAAAATGCCCTGCCCAGCCCCCCCCAAGTTTTGCTGTATTGGCATATCGTACCCACATACTTGTTCTGTCCCCAATTCCAATTTGGTAACTTGGGTTTTTTGCAATAATTGACTTGGTTGTAGCAATTTATGAAAATCTTTTTAATGATATTGCAGAGAAGCAATTGGTATCATTTTACAAATCAATTGTGATGGGTTATAGGTTTTCTGGTTCTTCCAGTAGGTTTCCTCCTAGATAGACTTGTTGATAAAATCACATAATGATATATTACTCAATAATCAGATTCATATTATTAAAGAAGAGCCTTGCTCTTATAGACTTTACAAACCCTACAAATTAGGGAGAAGATTTAGTTAACTGAAAGATTTAACTAAACGTAACTGAAAGAGACTAAAGCTAAACTGAAAGAGTTAACTAAACGTTAACCAAAGCAAACTAAAGCTTAGTCTAAGCTAACTACAAGTTAACTTACGACTAACTAAAGACGAAATAAAGCTAAGATGACCATTAATATTACATTTAATATTTAATAAGACTAGATACTCTTGTAAGAATAGTAACCTTCTTAGAAACTGAATGGTAAACTGTTTTAGGCATTGGATGCTGAGGGTTGAATTAATTCTCTTCAGTAATGATTTATTATGGATATGTTGTTTTATAAGTAAATGAGGGTCCTGGTCATTACTTATGCATCCACAAAAAATGCATATATGAATTTAAGAAGAATCAGAACATCATTTTATATGGTCTTTGGCAGTAATTAGTCTATTGGAAATTAAGTTATTATAGACTAATTGTTGAATAGATGTTCTCAATACAGGGTAGGCATGTTTTCAGGTCAGATTATATTTTAAGAGTTATGTGGGCTTGTTACTCGAAGTTTGTCTAATAGTTGTAGGTACGTGCAGGGTGATAATATATTTAGTAGCAAAGAGCTTCTCAGGGTGTTAAAGAAGATAATCTTGATATGGTTCACTGTTTAGTTGGGCCCTTTGTATGCACAGGAGTGTAGCATTTGCCTTCAAAAGGGTCATTAATATTCAGCTTCAAGAAAAAAAGTATTTGGGAGCAGTTTCTGATGTTTTTAAAGAAGAAAATGTTATATGGATTGCTGTTTAGTTTGGCCCTCTATTTGCATGGGAGATTAGCTTTCTGTTCAAAATGGGCATTAATACTCAGCTTTGAGAAACAAAGTGATCGGAGCAGTCTTCTCTACAGACAAGATTGCTCGGGCTCTTCAATTTTGTCTTCATATGTGTTCTTAGTGAACATACTTCCTGATGCAACTTGTTTTGTAGTTTCTTTATGTTAATGTACTGTTATTAATCTAAGTTGCCGGTTCGGGTATGGATTCAGATGCGGGTTCGGGTTCGGGTTCGCCGGTTCGGCAATTTTTTTTTCTCCTAGGGTATGGGTACGGGTACGGCCGTACTATATATATATATATTATTAAGTTATAAATTTATAAGCATAAAGATAATGCCATAGACTCATAAGCATGCTCAAAATTATAATCATATGATCTTAATGCCATAATGCCATAGAATATTGAAACAATGAAATACGCCATATGGTAATACCTCATATAATTTGTAATCATATTCATAATTTGCAAAAATGTAAAATAGTAAATTAGTAAATTACTAAATAGTAAATACTCAAATCTTAAAATGTCATTACACATTGAAAATTCAAATTACAATCAAGACAATATTTAATTCAGTATTACTATTCTTCAAATTCGTCGTCCTCAATTGGTTCAATTTCATTTGAACCACTATCAATTGTATTGCCACTCCCACTAGGTGCATTAGTTGCCTCATTGTCATCTATAGAACTCCTTCGACGATCTCACCTTTGAAAAAAAAGAGAAAACCTGCAAAAATCAACTATTTTAGCTTGGAGGCAAAAAAATGGTGTTTTTGCTTTTTTGAGTTTGCAAAATGAGCCTCATTTGGTCGGCCAAGTCAATATAAGGCAATCTGGGCACTTTTTAGGGTTTTATTTTTTGTTTTTAAGTTGAGTTTTTTCCTTTTTCTAGGTTGGATGATGTGGGTCTGCCCGGGTCCTTCTGGGTTCTCCCCAAGTTCGGCTAGGGTTCTCCATTTTCCACCCCGGTTCTCTGTGGGTCCTTCACAGAAGGACCCACAGAGAACCCGGGTGGAAAATGGAGAACCCAGGCGAACCCAGAGAAGAATCGAACCCAAACCAGAACCCACACGTATTTTGGCCAGTTCGGGGGGGCTAAAATGAAGATCTTGGTAACATAGTTATTAATATGCATTTATCAGCTTCTCTAAAAATCTTTGACTCCTAAATCAGGGCTAGGATTTTGGCATGTAACAGACTCCGCCTCTGCTATCCCTTATGGCATTTCTGTCTATATAGTGTATCCACTTATTAGGGCTTTAAATGGGTACGTTTCCTTTATTAACAGGGTTTAGTTGGTTACCTGAGATCCATTCTTGCACAATAGCAGTTCTGCTGGGTTTGGAATCTAAGAAAGCCTTATTTATTTGATGACCATTCATTTGACACATTTTCCCGGCTTGTTCATGCATCTTTTTAGAAAAGGATGACAACTACCAGCTATGTTGTAATACTTTGCATGCTGTGTTCTATCATCCATTCTTAATCCCCGTTGACACCTTTCTGTGTATCTAAATTGCTCAACAGCTCTGTTAGTCAATTTGTGTCCTAAGAAACTTCTTAACTTAAGCTTCTATCAGTGGAAAGGCTTGACTTCTACTGACAAGATTGCTTCTAGCTTCTGGTGCCTGGACAATTTGATAGATATGAGGTACTATCTATTGAGTTGTGATATATGCTTTGATCTGAAACAAATTTATGGATGGAAATTCAGCTTTAATAATTATGAATTAATGCTGTAGTCTAGTGTTCTTGGCTGATATGAAAGGTTCTATTATTGTAAATGTTCTGGCCTGACACATGCCTCTACGGGTTAAAAAATATCCGAAAAAGAAGTTTTGGAAATTACTAGCTTACCTGTTCAAAGTAAGGTTTAGGATGGGTTTTTATTGATTTTGTCTTGCGTTCTAGGATGACATGAAAGCTTCTGTTTATATAGGTATTCTGGTCTGATATGCCTTAATGGGCTTAAAAATATCTGAAAAGAAAATTCTGGAAATTACTAGCTTATCTCATTGAATTCAGGTCTAGGGTGGCTTTTTTTGACAAGGTACTAAATAGGGAATGGATTTCTTTGGTAGAGATTAAGGCTAAATATTATTTTCTATCAGTTTTAGTATTAACCTTGTTAGTCACTAGTGTGTGGCCATCGGTGCTCCTTAGACTTCATATTCTCATTCTTGCTGTAGAAAGTCAGCTACTCTACACACTCACCTGGCAGAAAACAGATCCTGGGGATAAACACACATTGTCCATTTTCTCTCTGGGATTGTTGGCCATGGATGTTAAGGAGGTACTGAGAGGACTACCTCATTTTCCTTCTAGGCTTAACTTCAGTCATTCTCCTGAGGACGTCATCAGACTCTGAATTGGCCATTTCATGGTGATTGATGGGGATGATAGTTGTTGGAGTGCCCTTTGCAGTCTTGATTTGCTATTGTAACTTTATGTACTTCAAGTCTCATTGACATGATATGCTTATTTGAGGACATAATTAATTTTTGTGTTACTGGATCTGCTTGGTAACTGGTTGGATCTAGGCCCGGTTCAAATAGGATTTGCTGTCCGGTCTGGTTCCCTTGTGGATTCCAGTAGGCTGTGGCCAAAGAGAGTTGGGATTGTCTGGGACGAACCTGGTGAGGATTTACGAGAAAAATCGGCAGAGATTATAGAAGCTCAACTAAAAGTTTTAAACAAGAAATATACTACGCTTCTATATTTTATTTCGTTCAATACATTTGCATATTTATAGGAGATTTATCTGCTAAATTATAGGAGAACTAGTCTAACCTCCTATAACCATTTCTTTCTATAGATAAGTTGTTCTAACAACTTGTATATTACAATCCCGTACAATAATTCTTCACACATGATATTTTAATATTTAAACTAACAAACCTAACAAAGATTCCTAATGATATAATATTCCTAACACCCATAATAAATACATGAGTTGTTACTACAAATCACTTTACCTCATCATTCACCATTATTATTCTAACCTATGTGAACTCTAACGTGAATTCCTAATGGGATCTGGGTAGATCTCTATGAACCTGTAGAGTACTTGTCACATTTTTGACAGAATTCAATATATTTTTTTGCTTTTTTCAAAAACTTTTTTTAACCTTTGACTTCGATCCGGCTGTGCTAAAATGAATTCTTAACCCTAAAAGTGCCAACTAAAGCATTTCAAACACTAAAACAAACTCATTTTAGCTTCAGAAGACAAATAACATTTCAAAAGGCTGAACTTTCATTTTTGCTCGTCATTCAACAAAGAGAGCTTTAGATTAATCATTGAAAGTTATATATCTGTTGCATTGCTATTCCTATGCATGTGCAAGTGTCCATTAGTTGCCAAGAAGGTCATAGAAGAATTTTTTCAAAAGAGATAAGTTTTTTAGTTTTTTTCTTGCATTTGTTGATTTACGAACATGAAACAACATTTGCTTTACTTTTCTTTCAGTTTTCTATGAATGTATCCCTATGTTTAAAATTTAAAAAGAGTTAGGTTTTATGTATCTATTATTATTTTTTATTTGTTTTGAATATATTTATAAAATTTGTTGCTATAGAAATTACAACGGTAGCTAGTTCTAGGTCCACATACTAATCTAAATTTAAGATAGTTATTTCTCCTTTTTGGAAGTATGTTGATATGATATTGTTTGTTCCAAGTGGCGGAGGTTATATTTGGATTTGCAAAGAGTGTGATGTAAAGTATTCAAGTTCATACAGTCAAGTGAAAGTCCATTTGTGTGGAATTCTTGGACTAGGCATCAAAGATTGCCTTGGAAAGAATGTAGTACTTGTGCCATCAAAGCAAGTAATAGCATATATTAATGAGGAGGAGCAAACAAATGAATTAGCAAGCCGTAGAGCAAATCATCCTTTACCAAAGAGAAGATCAAAAGGAATGAAACCCCCTATGCACTCATCTGATCCCAATATTGTGGTAGAGAGCCACCCATTTTTGGCCACTCAAAAACAACCTACTACAAATAAGGGACCTATTTAAATGTTATTTTAAAATGAGACTTGATACATTTGCAATCAACACATAACAAGATGTATTTATGCAAATGGGTTGGCTTTCAATATTATTCATTTATCATATTGGCAAGAAATGGTGAGAAAAATTAATGAGGCTTCCAAAGGGTACAAGGGCTTGGGTTAGAGAAGGTGCATGATACCTTATTGGATAAAAAGGTCAAGCTTGTAGAAGATTCATTGAAGCCCATAAGGATCCATGGGTTGAGTTAGGGGCGTCCTTTGTTTTTGATGGGTGGAAAGATGCTAAAAAGTGGCCCTTGATCGATGTCATAATAGTCTCTTAAAGGGGGCAATGTTTTTGAGAGTTGTGGATTGTGAGGGGGAGGTGAAGGATGACTAATTTATTGCTAAAATTTGCATCACAACCATTGAAGAAGTGGGACCTTGTAATGTTGTTCAAATCATAATAGACAACACAAAGAATTGTAGAGTTGTTGGTTGAGGAATGCTATGTACACATCTTTTGGATACCTTGTGTGGTCCACTCTCTCAATCTTTTGCTACAAAAGATTGAGAACAAAATTGATCGGATGAAAGAGTTGTATTTAGAGGTTGAGGAGATCCAAATGTTTATCACCTACCATCACATGTCGCAAGGCATATCCAGGCCATTTTCAAAATTGGAGCTATTAAAGGTAAGTGAAGCAATATAAAATTTTACGGTTTATTTTTACTTGAGTTATATGATTTTTTTTTTTTTTTTTTTAAAATTTAGTCATTTAAGTTTTACTTTGATTGTGTATTCTAATTCTTCTTTAAAGTTTGTTTTTAAATTATTTTTTTATTTTATTTTTGAATAGGTTGTTGAGACCTGTTTTGCCTCTAACAAATTGTCTTGAGACGACTTGTGGAGGTTGGAGAGACACTTTCTAGCATGGTAATTTAGCCAAACTTGGTCCATACAAAGGTAAAACAACACTGAGAGGACAACACATATTAAGTGGATAATCCTAGATGACTCTTGGTGGGATCATGTGGAGTATCTTCTTAGTTTCACCAAGCTCATTTTGAGTATCATTCACTATACTGACATGGACAAGCCTTGCTTGAGAGAGATATATGATGGCATTGACTCAGTGATTGAGAAGTTGAAGATCATCATAAATGAGAAGCAAGATCTTGAATTTTTTTTTTTCAAACAAGTGCACAAAATATAGTTGCCGAGAAACTCCAATTTGGGGACATAGACAACGTACCAGTCCCCGTACCCAAAATTTCCGGTGAATCATTTACATATAAAATAGCCGTCTCCTTATTCATTTAACTCACGTACCCTAATTTGATTGGCGTCCCTGTCCCCGTACCAGTACCAGTACCCTGTGTCTCCTGGCAACTATGGCACAAAATTATTGACGAGAGATGGAATATAATGACCACCCCACTACATCTTGTCTTTACATTGAATCCAAAATATTATAATGCTAAAAATCTTTTTGGGCCAATGAGGATTGCTAGAGATTATGAAGTCGTTGAAGGGTACAAGGTACCATTTTGTAGACGCTTGATCTTGATTTGTAGGATGTAGTCGTTGTTAATGTTTATGACAGCGTCAGTCAGATTCTTCCAGCTGTCTTTGTATTTGCTATTTTGAAGCTGGGCCGACCTTCAAACTGTCTTATTCAAAGTCTGCATGCAATCTGTAACTGACATGCAGTGGAATCTTTTTGTAATGCCTCCTAAATTTAGTTGCATGATTCCTCTTGTGCGTCCTCTTGTAACTGTCCTGTAGTCACCTTCTGACATGCAGAGGTATCTAACTTCATGTAACTGACATGCTATGTTTAGAAAACCACTTTGTATTTACATTCATTTTGTATTCAGAGGTGAAGTTTGAATTTTTGAAGTGTAGATTGGTGTAAGGTGCAGACTGTGATAACTATTGACAGTTTGGAGGTCACTCAGTTCTGGATGTGTATCAGATTGTGATGCTGTGTTTTGGCCTTCATTATCAGCCTCTATTGTAAAGGAGTTTCTCATTGTGATTCAATAATATAAGAGATATTATTGGCTGGGTTTTTCTCCCTCAGGAGGAGGGTTTTCCCAGGGTAATTTTGGTGTGTGTTTTGTTCTTGTTGTTAACTTTCTGTTAGCTCTTATTTCTGGTTCAAAATTTAACATGGTATCAGAGCGGGTTTAAAGAAAAGATCCAGAACCAGAACTCTTAAGCCTTGAAATATTTTTTGCTTGTCTTCTAGCCTGTTTATTTCAGCTTTCTACAATGGTGAACAGACTCAAAGTTGAAGATAGGCTGGATGGTGCATCCAACTTTACTTCATGGAAATTCAGAATCCTAATTGCACTTGAAGAAAATGACCTTCTCAACTATGTGAAGTCTGATGTAGCTGAACCTGTTGATGACGCTGAGAAAGCTCACTGGAGGAAGAACCATATTATGGCAAAGAAGTTTTTGATTGATTCTGTTAAGGATCATTTGGTACCTGTCATTTCCAAGCTAGATTCAGCTAAAAAGATGTTTGAGAGTCTTCAAAGCTTGCATGAATTTAACAACACTAGCAGAGCTCTAGCGTTAAGGCGTAAACTCTTACATATTAAAATGGCTAGAGGAGAATCTGTTGTATCCTTCTTCATGAAGATTTCAGAATTGAAGGATCAGCTAAATGCTATTGGAAATTCTATTGAAGACAAAGACCTGGTTATGTTGGCCATGAATGGCCTTCCTCACTCTTGGGAATCTTTCATTCAAGGAATTAGTGGAAGAGCTGAATTACCCAATTTTGATCGTTTGAGAGCTGATTGTATTCAAGAGGAATGCAGATTGGAGGCACGAGGAAATGGGCGAAGATCTCACCATGAAGAAGAGCATGTCCTTGCTGCTCATATTTCTAAAAGGAAAGGAAGGAAAGAAACTTCAAGAGGTATGAAGATAGGAATTTTGGTTCAGCCCCTGAACCTAAGAAGAAGAAGGATCTATCGAAGATTCAGTGTTTCAGATGTGACAAGTATGGTCACCTTGCTAAAGATTGTCCATCAAGACCTAAGCATCAAGTTGCTGTTACAAATGTTGAAAATGATTCTACCCATAGAGAATCAAGTGAAGATTCAAAGGGTTTCTTGTTTATATCAGCTCTTTCAAGTAATGTTCCTACTGATAGTGATACTTGGCTAATTGATAGTGGAGCTTCTCGCCATCTTACGGGATATTAAGAGCACCTTTCTGATCTAAGAGAAAAGGATACTCACTTGCAAGTTATTATTGGTAATGATGCTTGTTATTCTGTGAAAGGTGCCGGATCTATATCCTTTCATTTAAATTCAGGAATTCCTCTTCATTTGAGTGATGTTTTGTTCGTTCCTGGAATCAAGAGGAATCTGATTTCTATTTCAGCATTGGAAGATAAAGGATACCAAGTTGCATTTGCTGAAGGCAAAGTTCTTGCATGGAAGAAGAACTCCAACATTAAAACAGCTTGTGAAATTGGTGCCCGTTATGAGAGTCTATATAGACTTTCAGCTCGTCCTATTCAAGCTTTAGCACATGATTCCATGAGTTCTAGTGAGTTGTGGCATAAAAGATTCGCTCATCTAAATTTCAGAACTCTTTCTTCCATGGAGAAGGTGGTCATTGGTCTCCCAAAGCTCAATCAAGAACATGTTGGTGTCTGCAAGGTTGTGCTTTAGGTAAGAACATCAAAAGTCCTTTTCACAATAGTGAAAGTAGAGCAAAAGGAATTTTAGAGCTGATTCATTCTGACTTATGTGGACCTATGTCTTGTGCATCATTGAGTGGTTTTTGGTACTATGTGACTTTTATTGATGATTTCTCACGTAAGACTTGGATTTATTTTTTAAAATCTAAAGAATCTGATGAAGTCCTGTCTAGATTTAAAGAGTTCAAAAGCTCAAGTAGAGAATTTGTCTGATAAGAGGATCAAAGTTTTAAGGTCTGACAATGGGGGTGAATATACTTCTGGTGTTTTTCAAAATTTCTGTATTGATGCTGGGATTAAGAGGGAGTTTTGTGTCCCTTATAATCCACAACAAAATGGAGTTGCAGAAAGAAAGAACAGATCTATTGTTGAGGCAGCAAAAGCCATGATCCATGATCAAGGACTTCAAATTTTTCTTTGGGCAGAAGCTTGCAGGACAGCTGTTTATGTTCAGAATCGTTGCCCACATCAAATTTTAGACAATATGACTCCTGAAGAAGCATTCACAGGTATCAAACCTGAAGTTGGTCATTTTAGAATTTTTGGATGTCCAGTTTACATTCATATACCTAAAGAAAAAAGATCTGAATTAGAACCTTCAGGCAAGAAGGGATTTTTTGTTGGTTACAGTGGAACTTCAAAAGCTTACAGGGTCTACATTCCGGGACAAAAGCGAATTGAAATCAGCAGAGATGTTTCATTTGAAGAAGATGTAGCTTGCAAAAGATCTAAAGGATCTTCTATGGAAATTGATAGAGAAGATCATGGGACTTCTCAAGATATGGACATTGCTGCTCCTGATTCCCCTTCTGAGATTCAGAGGGAGACTCTTGATTTAGAAGACCCTCTTGGTCTTGTTGATCCTTTAGATTCCTATTCTGGACCAAGTAATGTTTCATCTGACAAGAAGAGACCTTTGTGGGCCAGGCATACTATGGAAGAGGCTGAAAAATTTGCAGCCCCTCGTGGTACTTTCAGAGAAAGTAAGAGACCTCATAAGTTTGCAGGTTATGTTGCTTCAATGAGTCATATTATTGAATCTGAGCCTTCAAGTTTTGAAGAGGCTTCAAATCAGGAAGTATGGAGAGATGCCATGACAGAAGAATATCAATCTATTATCAAGAATGACGTTTGGGACATTGTTCCAAGGCCTAAAGGTAAATCTGTTGTTTCTTCTAAGTGGTTGTTCAAAATTAAACATGCAGCTGATGGAAGTATTGAAAAGTATAAAGCCAAATTTGTAGCAAGAGGTTTTTCTCAAAAAGAAGGTATAGATTATGAGGAAACATTTGCTTTTGTAGCTCGGTATACTTCCATCAGAACCATTATTGCTATTGCTGCTGTTAAAGGATGGAAATTACATCAAATGGATGTAAAGACATCATTCTTAAATGGTGTAATTGAAGAAGAGGTATTTATTGAGCAGCCAGAGGGTTTTGTGATTCATAAGAAGGAATCTCATGTATGCAGATTGAAAAAGGCCTTGTATGGCCTTAAGCAAGCTCCACGTGCGTGGTATGAAAGAATTGATCATTATTTAGTAAGCTTGGGCTTCCTCAAAAATGATGCAGATCCAAATCTCTATTTCAAGGTAATTGAAGATAAAGCATTAATTTTGGTTCTTTATGTTGATGATCTTTTTATTACTGGAGGAGATGATCTTATTGCTAAATGTAAGGAAGAGTTAACCTCTGAATTCGAGATGAAAGATCTTGGTCGTTTGCATTACTTTCTTGGTTTAGAAGTATGGCAAAGACCAAATGAGATTTTCCTGAGTCAAGGGAAATATGCTATTGACATTTTGAAACGATTTGGTATGTTAGACTGCAAGTCTATGTCAACTCCTATGGAAGCAAATCTGAAAAAGTTACATGAGGTTGCTGCCACTTCAGATTTAGTTGATCCTACTATGTACAGGCAGTTAATTGGTTCTTTAATGTATTTGATCAATACTAGGCCTGATATATGTTATGCTGTTAACACTCTTAGTCAGTTCATCTCTGAGCCTAGACAAATTCATTTTGTTGCAGCCAAGCATATATTGAGATATGTACGTGGTACAGTGGGATATGGTCTGAAATATACTTCTTGTGAAGATCTGAAATTGCAAGGTTTTTCTGATTCAGATTGGGCAGGGTGTATACCTGATAGGAAGAGCACTTCCAGTTGTTGTTTCAGCTTAGGCTCTGCTATGATTTCTTGGTGCAGCAGAAAACAGTCATGTGTGGCCCAAAGTACAGCAGAAGCTGAATATGTGGCAGCTTGTGTGGCAGCTCGAGAAGCAGTGTGGCTTCGAAAGCTTCTTGCAAGACTGTTTGGACAGGTTTTGGAACCTACTGTGATTCTTTGTGACAACCAAAGCTGTGTGAAGCTTTCTGTTAATCCTGTTTTTCATGATAGAACCAAGCATGTGGAGATCAAGTATCATTACTTGAGAGATATGGTTCAAAGAAAAGCAGTTGAACTCAAGTATATTTGCACAGATGAGCAAACAGCTGACATTCTCACCAAGCCACTTTCTAGAGTGAAGTTTTCTTATTTTTCGAGATAAGCTTGGTATTGTGGAGAATGTTGCTCTTGCTGAGAGAGAGTCTCAGCCTCAGTGACTCTTGTTTCCCTTGTTAATGCATTTCTCTTTGCAAAAGAGATTTGAGGTGCAAGCCCTTGTTAGTGCATTTCTCTCTGCGAGAGAGATTTGAGGTGCAAGCCCTTGTTAGTGCATTTCTCTCTGCGAGAGAGATTTGAGGTGCAAGCCCTTGTTAGTGCATCTTTCTCTGCGAGAGAAATTTGAGGTGTAAGCCCTTGTTATTGCATTTTTCTCTGCAAGAGAAGTTTGAGGTGAAAGCCCTTGTTCTATTCTCTTGGAGTAGCCATGGTGGACGCCATGATGAGATGACTACATCACGATGAGGTGATTTGGATTTGTCTTGTGCAGCTGGAAGTATCCTCCCTAGCTGAGAGGGAGTGTTAATGTTTATGACAGCGTCAGTCAGATTCTTCCAGCTGTCTTTGTATTTGCTATTTTGAAGCTGGGCCGACCTTCAAACTGTCTTATTCAAAACTGACATGCAGTGGAATCTTTTTGTAATGCCTCCTAAATTTAGTTGCATGATTCCTCTTGTGCGTCCTCTTGTAACTGTCCTGCAGTCACCTTCTGACATGCAGAGGTATCTAACTTGCATGTAACTGACATGCTATGTTTAGAAAACCACTTTGTATTTACATTCTTTCTGTATTCAGAGGTGAAGTTCGAATTTTTCAAGTGCAGATTGGTGTAAGGTGTAGACTGTGATAACTATTGACAGTTTGGAGGTCACTCAGTTTTGGATGTGTATCAGAGGTGGGGACAGGTGACGGGGATCAATATTGTGGGTAGGTTTTCTCGAGGAGGAGGTTTTCCAGGGGAGGTAATTTTGTTATTGTGTTTTTGTTCTTGTTGTTAGCTTTCTGTTAGTTCTTTTTCTGGTTCAAAATTTAACACAATGAATCTATCAAAAATTCCTTAGATGAGCATTATTATCATGGCATGGTCTTGTGAAACCAACCCATTGTGCCACTAGTCATATGCTACACCCTCTAGATGCATTGTAGGAAATTGAATAGCCTTTTCTTGCACCATAGGTTTCAAGGACAGGAAGGTGTCAAGCTTATGCACCCATGATTTAACACTTATTTTCTTGCTTCCATCAAAGGTCGGTATAGGAATCTTATTTAATGCTTCCTTGTATTCCTTGGGTTGAGTGCCTGATTGGTTTGCCTTCTGAGACCCCTTTCGCACCTTTCCAGTCGGACTTTATTTTTATCTCTCCGCTGATTCATAAACTGATTCAAGTTAATCAACTGCCTCACTTCAGCTGGACACATTTGGTATTCCTTGTGAACCGTCATAACATCATCAGTGATGTGAGTATCTTCTTCCAACTCCGGAATTGCCTCTACTTCAGTTTGTCTTGTCACAAATGTAGGACGTAAAGGTCGATCAGACCTTGTGCTTGCTGTCCAAATGACATTAGTGGCTGCTTTTTCACGATTTCCGTGACCAGCATCACTTCTGCTATTGCCACTGCTTGATCTGCTTGATCTAGCACGATCCACTCTCATTTAACTCATGGCTGTGATCATACGATCCTGAAATTGCTGGAGCATTTGTTGCTGCTGCTGGGCAAATGTGGTTAAGAAATTATACAACTGCACATTCAAATTTCACGGTGGGCTTTCACCTCCTCTTTCACCCATCTCAGCTTCAACTGTGTTATTATTAACTCCTCCTTGTTGCCCGGACCTACTTCTGATGAAATATCTACGTGACATGCAAATGTGAATTCCCGACAGGCTGGCAGGTATCTAGGCTCTGATACCACTGAAATATACTTTCCCAAAAGTATGTAAAGTTTACTTGAAATTTCCAGTTTGATTGAGATTGTACTTAATAAAAATACTCAATAATTTGCATGAATAATGCTCAAATTTATCAATTGAGAAAAGACAATACAGACTTAGACTAATTCTGAATTTTCAACAGACTTCACTGACTTGAGAAAAT
>VDFB02078291.1:0-29087 GCA_007258455.2 Sequoia sempervirens
TAGGTCCGAAAAGGCTCCAAGAGGTCAAAAATGTGTCTAACGCAATAAAATGATGTAAAACAAGCCTCAACTAGACAAAAATAGCTTCAATGGTCCAAAACCCTAGCAGGACAGCCAATCAAGGTGAAAAAACCCTAATTTTCAAGCTTGAAAGGGGCCTAAGGGGTCACTTTCAAGTCATTTTCACACAGCCATCTTGCAAACTTGAGATTTGAGCTCTGAACTCCTGACGATATGGCGCAATGATAGCTTCCCCTGCACATTTCTGATTGAGTTCAAACATACCAGCAACCACCTGGCATCAAGGCACCGGTAAGTGACCCTTACTTGAGTTTTGTTTTTCATTTTTAGCCTTCATTTAATGCATTCAAAGTTGTTCATTCTGCAACAGCACTATATAGCGCTGCTCAGAAATCAAAGTGCGTCGCTTAGTGTCAAATAGTGCTGCGGCGGTGTAGTTTGGAGTTTGAAAATAGACGCTGAGCTCAGGGCTGGCGGGGTGGTTTGCAAATTGTGATGCGGCGGTCCTGCATTTGCCCAAAGTGCGCCGTTGGAAGAAAAAGTGCACCGCGATGGTGCAGTTTTGGTCTTTTATGCCCTAGTGTCGAAGTTTGATTAGAAATCAAACTGCGACGCCTTCACGGATTGTACCGCTGGAGAGGTTTTTTGAATGCCCGATGAAGAAATTTTCAAAAAAATTAACATGGTGACCTTCCTTGATGCAAGATGCAGCGAGGGAGCTCTACTCTTGAGAGCATAGGTCGCGGGACTTGTTTGGCTATTTGTGGGACCTGAGTGACATGGACTAGGATTGACTCCAGGTCGCAAGGTTATGGTATATCGCTTACACAGCGCCCATTCACACTCACTTAGGGATGTTGTCAGTGCTGGCCGAGAGATGGCACAGCGAGACCTCTTTGTTTCATCTTCCCACTGGTGAGGCCACCATCACCTTAGAGAATGTTTGGCATATTTTGAGATTTCCAATTCATGGTTGGCAAGTGATTTTTGACATGGACGAGGGGCGTGATGCTTGCCACAGAGTCCTCGCCATAGAGGACATTATTTTTTGTGAGGGGCAGATCGAGCTCAAGCAACATAGGATCCTAGCACCTCCCTTCTTCCTAATTGTTGCAACGGTAATTTCGAGTCTCGTTGCCCCTAACAGACGAGGCCGATACTTCAGTCTCAATTGTGGATATTGCTGGGAGCGTATGGCTCGAGATAGGCCAGTCTATTTTGCACGAGATCTGCATGAGTACGTGTACATGGATGGTAGAGCATTTGGAGCAGGGGTGACCCTTCTTCACATTTGGGCATGGGAGCACATTGTTGTGCTTTGGCCATGGATTGTCACTATTCTGATGATGCAAGACGATCCCCTCGTATGGCGCTACAGAGGCGGTGTGTCCTTCACACACATAGGTGTTCACATGGCGACCATACCTTGGTCAGCCCGAATGGGCTAACGATGCTGAGCAGTTGTTCTTTGCCCGCTAGGACCACTATATGCAGGGGCGGGATCACATGATGATCGAGAGGTACTTTCTCGGGTACGTGCAACGTTAGTTCGGTGAGCCCCAAGATCACCCTGATGATGACTATGTAGCCATCTTCGCCCACACCATGACACAAGTTTCATGGGGGTGGTATATTCCTTCCTCAGATGTCGTCAACAATTTCAGGTAGTTAGTGGCTCAACCATGGGCCTACGATTAGGGGCCTACATATTCAGGCATGACACAAGTATACAGGGATTGGTTCCAACCTCCACTAAGATTGACTATTCCAAGAGCAATCCCATATCAATGGAGGGTTAGAGGTAGAGGGGGAGGATGAGGACGGAGGGGTGATGCATGACAAGACCAGCCAGATGGGCCCCCAGTTTAGCCAGGGTAGGGAGATGTACCGATGTCAGATCAGCAGCAGGTGCCACCAGGTGTACCACCATGGGTTGAGGATCAACCTCAGGTACAACCTCCCTGAGCACAACTATTAGTACAGGTGGATCCTCAGGATGCATTGATTGTACAGCTATAGGCCTAGGTGCATACTATGACAGGGGAGAGAGATCAGGCTCGAGCTAAGAGAGAGCAAATGAGGGCTAAGAGAGATCAAGCCATTTAGTAGAGATAGGCTGCAGAGTTACAGGCAGCTATAGAGCTAGGCAGGAGATAGTAGTTAGAGAGTATGGCAACCTCCTCTTCTTAGGGTATAGTGTCTGTTTGGTCTTATAGGGATGTCTTCCGAGAGGCCGAGTACTATTGGAGGCATTATCATGAGGCCGTACCCAGAGGAGGACGGGTCCTAGAGTACTCACAGCAGACCAGCTACAGATCAACAGAGAGTCACAGTGATAGGGGAGAGGGCATCATACATGGGGATAGACCTTGATTGAGATGATACTTTTTGTGCCTTATGGGCTCTTTTTTGATAGCTCGATGGGCCTTTTGTACTAATCGACATACATGTACAGTGATCTAATTATTTTGTAATATGATAGCTACATTATTGATGATGATATATATGATATGATGATTTTCATGCAATGTGATGTGATGTGTACCATTTATTTATGCATGTTTGGATGATTCTACTTCTATATGTTGTGCAATGATGTTATCTGATGCTTTTATGGATGCATTTATTTCCAATGATATATGCATTATGCAATGATTATGACTAACAGATCTATATTATGTTAACCTATGATATGCAAATGTATTTATGTGATGTGCAATGATGTTTTCTATATGATGATCTATTTATGTTGATGCAAATGGTGATGTGATATGTGACATGGATTGTAATATGCAAAAATGATATGGAAATGATCTATGGTGTATGCGCGAAATCATATGAATCCTGCTTATATATGAAATGGTTATGGATAGATGTATGCTTTGCATGTAATGAATTTTGATGTTCCTATTTGTGCTTATAATGATGTGGAATGATTTATGCAATGAATGATTATGATGTTGTTTCTGAGATGATATGGATGATTAATGCAATGGTCATGTGTTATGTGATATAATGCAAATGAGATGGTTTTAAGATGCTTAGAATAACAAATATTATTATCCTAATCATATTAAATGATTATGTAATGTATGTGATGCATTTAATATGATGCAATGATATGTTAATGCAAAGTGGTATGATGATGCGTAGTGTAATATGAACGTAATGTGTGCAGTGCATTATCTGATAATGCTTATGTACCTATTATGTATGATTTATGCAATAGGTGGTAATGTTAAAATGGTTATGACATGCAAATGAATGTTATGTGAGGATTTATGTGATAAATGCAATGTTATGAAATATAATGGAAATGGATGTGCTTATCTATAAAGAATGCTTATGATAACATGTTTATATGGTGATAGAAATTCAATGCATGTGTTTCCTATATGTTATGTTGATGCAATATGCTAATGATTTGTGGATGCAGGATCGATGGCGATGGGGATGATGATGGTGATGATCAACTATCATAGTACTTTTGTTAGTGCGATGCGCAAGAAGAGAATAAGTCATTTCAACAAGACATGGGATGATGAAAATGCAAATGATGATGATGATTTCTTGCCGAGGAATTAGGATTTTCAAAGGGCCAATTTCCTTATGTTTGATAACACACGTGGTACGATGCATCAAGGTATAGAAAATTAGGATGGTGTTGTACCCAGTGCGATGTACTTTGACTTGACAAATAGATAGGAGTATCCTTGTTCACACCTAACATACAGAAACCTTGCTAGGGTGCACTTTAGAAGTTTCAAACACCTTGGACCAAAACACGGAAAGGTAAACCTATCAATGCAATAGTAAAAAAGTTGTCCAAGACCTCCTCCATACATACCTAACAAAGCAAGTATTCGCCAAGGTTATATTACAAGAACATCCAACAAGCATAGCAAACAAAAAGACAATGATTGTTGCCCCATTCCTATTTCTCCAAATCCTCTTGTTTGGATATCATCGAGAAGTCCTTGGAATGAGCGCAATAAGATAAGTCAAAAGATAAAGACAAAGTAAACAAACAAGTTGATGCTCTTCAATACCGCTAACCAAAAGAGGATGTGTTTTAAAGGATAATAGCCAAAACTATTGCCAAAAGATAATGCCCATTGTAGGAAGGATTCATCCTAGGACATGTTAGTGGATGGCGGCACATCATTTCATTTATCCAAAGTGTTCTTTCAAATGATTGATATGGGACCAATTGGATGATGACTTATCGATACCAAGAGCTGACCAACTTGCTTACGCACTGACTTAGACCTAAGACTTGACGATTTGAGTTTTCACTTTCAACCTGCTAGACTTGTTTCTGATTATCTTACCAAAGATTGAGGATGACGATTGTTTATTATGAGTGACATTATTGCGGGTGCAAGTGAGATGAGACGGATGGATTTTTTTTAATATTTGGATGTTTTTTTACATTTTATAATGTTTTGAGGCTATTTTTGGTATTTTTGAGATTTTGCAAATGTTTTGATTTTTTAATTTTCCAATGTTTTGGGATTTTCTGATATTTTGACCGAGAGACTAACCTAAAGACCTATCCTAGGGGCCTTGAGGGCTAATCAAAAAATTAGCCTTTCCTACATTATACATGCAGAGACCACATAGTTCGATTGATGAGTTGACCAATTTACAGATGATGATATACATGATGAGATGCCAGTTTATTATGACGGACTCCTAAAGGACTAACCTAAGTGTCTCGGGGGATGATCAAAGATCAACCTTGCCTACGTTCAAGGCTCAGAGACTCGTAGTTCAAAAAGACAACTTTGTTTTTTGACCTTTTGACTGACTTTTTGACTTGTTTTGGGATTTTGATGATTTTTTGACATTTTGGATTTTCTGCTTTTCTGATGTTTTTGGATTTTTTGATTTGAGGATTTTAAGAATATACATGAATCCAATCCAATGAGAACATTCCCCCAGTGTGATGCAATAGACTTCTTCGATAAAGGTAGGACAAATTGACCTTGAGGATGGGTCGAGTAGTACTAGGAGGGATCATGATACGAAAACATGACCAAGCTATGATGCGGACGCGGGTGGATGAGTGATGGATGCAGATCTGAATGTGATGAATGATGGAAGCGTAATGGATGGATGATGCAGAACAAGCCATAAAGATCCTGATGGATGGGAATTGCTTATTTATACAAGGTGCCTATTTTCCAGGTTTTCACCAAGGAACCTGCCCAAAGTGCCACCGAAGTGGTTTTCACTATAGGACATTTTTTCTCTTTACTATTTTCAATCCTTTTTTCTGATTTTTTTGAATTTTTTGCTTTTTTTACTTTTTTGTTGCTACCAAGACACCTGTTTTCTAGGTTTTTGCCGAAGTAACCATTTTTTCAGGACATTTTCTTTTTTTTTTTTGGATTTTGGTTCTATACGTTGAAAGATTTAGGCATAAAACTTTTTGAGATGAGAATTATTCATGGGCTCTTGCAGAGGTTCCCCTTCAGGTGTTGATAACTAATATGCCCCTAAATTGTAACTTGTTGTGATAATGAATGGTCCCAACCAATTAGGTTCAAATTTTCCTTTGCTACTTGGGTTTGGGACATTCTTCTGATTCTCCTTCAATACGAGTTCTCCAACTTGGAAGGTCCTGCTTCGGATTTTCTTATTGTAGCTCCTTTTGAGTCTATTCTGATAGACTTGCAAATGATTCAAAGCATATATCCATTACTCATCCAGTAGCTCCAACTCATTCAATCTTGATACTCGATACTCTTCATCTATGATGAGGTTCTGCAGTGATATCCTGAGTGATGGGATCTTGATCTCAATGGGGAGTACTGCTTCTAATCCATAGACCAAGGAGAAAGGGGTGGTGTCAGTGGGTGTGTGGATGTTGGTTTGATAAGCCCAGAGGGCAGGATTAAGCTATAAGTGCCAGTCATGACCTACATCATTGACTGTTTTCTTGAGGATTTTTAGAATGGTCTTCTTTTTAGCTTCTTCTTGGCCATTGCCTTGGGGATAGTATGGGGTGGAGAAGCGATGTTGGATTTTTAATTTTTCACATAAGTCACGAACCTCTTGATTCTTAAATGGTGTCCCATTATCTAAGTGGCTTGTGGAACACCGTAACGGAAAATGAGATAGTTCAGGATGAACTTTGAAATCTACTTCCCAGTTATATACATCATGGGTATGGCTTCCACCCACTTAGTAAAGTACTTTGTGGTAGTTATGATGAATTTGTGGCCGTTAGATGAAGTGGGTGTGATTTTTCCAATGAGATATAATCCCCACTACGAAAAGGGTCATGGTGTGACGATAGGATGAAGCTCTTGAGCTGGAGCATGGATGAGGTCCCCGTGCTGCTGACATTGTAGACACCTTCTGACATAGTCATGTGCTTCTCTTTCCATTGTGGGCGGATAATACCCCATCCTCAGCAGTTTCTTGGCTATGGTCATTACACTCGAGTGTGAACCATAGATACTGTTATGTTCTTCAGTTAGAGCGGTTAATGCCTCCTCAGCATTTAGGCAACGTAGTAGGGTTCCTTCTATGCTCCTATGATATAAGGTATCTCCTAAGATGAAAAATTTGCATGCCTTTTTTACAAAGGTTCATTTTAGGTTTGAGGGTAGGTCAGCGGGTATGACTCCTATTCGAAGGTATGTGTAAATTTTGTGATACCAAGGATCACCAAGACCAACAATTTCGGACACGAATTTTGATTCTGGTAACTCGAATGCAGGCACAAGAAGCTACTCAATCAGGAATTCATATTTTGGAATGTTGTGGGGGATATCTAGTAAGGACCCAATTGTTACCATGGCATTTGTTGCTCTGTTGTTGGTTCTAGGAATCTATTCAAATGTAATTTTGATGAAGGATTCTTTGAGAGTCTCCACCAATTTCTTGTATGGAGTGAGCTTATCGTCCTTGGTCTGGTATTCATCATTCACTTGATTTATTATCAATTGAGAGTCTTTGTATACTTTGAGAGCTATAATGTTCCATTGCACTGCTATTCTGAGACCTATGGTTAAAGCCTCATATTTTGCTATGTTGTTGGTACAAGGAAATGCTAGTTTGTAGGATCTTGGTATGTAATACCCTTGTGGGGTGATAAAGAAAACACCAGCTCCTGATCCATGCTATGTGTATGAGCCATCAAAGTATAGTTTCCTGTGGTTCGTTATGTTGATATTGAAAATAGATACATCTGGAAACTTTGAGATGAGAGGATTTTCGAAATAGATTGGTGCTTCTGCAAGTTGATCTGCAATAACTTGGCCTTTGATTGCTTTCCTCTCCACATATTCGATTTCGTATTCTGACAGTATCATCACCCATTTGGCCATTCTTCCTGTGAGCATTTCCTTTGATAATAAGTACTTGAGAGGATCGATTTTGGCGATGAGTTTTATTTTGTGTGCCAACATGTAATGTCTAAATTTTTGTGATGCAAACACTACTGTGAGGCATGCTTTCTCGATGAATGAATATTTTAGCTCATGCCCAGCCATTGTTCTACTGATGTAATAGATAGCCCTTTATGTTCCATTTTCATCATGCTGAGCTAGGAGAGCTCCAAGGGCTGTTGTTGTTGCTGATACATATAGAATCAATGGTTTTCTTTGGATTGGTGGCATTAATACCAGTGGTGTTAGTATATATTCTTTGATTTTATTAAATGCCTCTTCACACTTGTTATCCCATTTGTACACTACTCCTTTGTGGAGTAGATGAGAGTATGGGTTTTGTTTGTCCACCAACTGTGCTATGAATCCTTGAATAGATTGGAGCCTACCTTGGAGACCTCTCAATTGCTTTAATGTTTTTGGTGCCTCCATCTTGAGGATTTCTTTTACCTTTGCTGGATCTACCTCAATACCTCTCATTGACACTATATATCCTAGTAATTTTCTTGATTGTACGCTGAAGACACACTTCTTTGGGTTTAATCTAACCTTGTAATCCTCCAACCTATCAAAGATGGCACTTAGGGTTTCTATGTGATCTTTTCTCTTTCTTGATTTGGCTAAAATGTCATCAACATAGTCTTCGACTGTCTTATGGATCATGTCGTGGAATATCAATGTCATGGCCCTTTGGTATGTTTCTCCTGTGTTTTTAAGCCCAATGGCATCATGTTCCAGCAGTAAGTCCCCCATGGACAAGTGAAGGTTGTTTTATGTTAGTCTTCTTTAGCTATCATAATCTAATTATACCTTGAAAATCCATCCATTAGTGACTACATTTCATGTCCAACTGTCATATCAACAATCATATCAACGTTTGGAAGTGGGAAGTCATCTTTTGGACATGCTTTATTCAATTATGTGTAGATTTTGATGCCTCCATCAGGTTTTGAAACAATTACCAAGTTTGATACCCATTCTGGATAATCTATTGGTCGGCTATATCCTACATCTAATAGCTTTTTTAGCTCCATTTCGACCAATAAGGCTATTTGAGGGTGCATTTTTTGAAGCTTTTGTTTAACAGGCTTTGCTTCTGGATATACTACTAAGTGGTGGACCACAATTTCTAGATCAAGACCTGGCATGTTGGCATAACTCCATGCGAATTTTATCTGTCTTTGTCTTAGGAAGGCTGCTAGGAGCTATTGTTCCTCTGATAGTAATGATTCCACATAGAATGTGATATGCGGGGATTCCTCTATTCCTAGATTGACCAGATTGCATTTTTCTACCAAGACTACTGACTTT
Organism: Sequoia sempervirens; assembly: GCA_007258455.2. Lineage (NCBI taxonomy): Eukaryota > Viridiplantae > Streptophyta > Pinopsida > Cupressales > Cupressaceae > Sequoia > Sequoia sempervirens. Next base: position 8,733 of record VDFB02078291.1, read on the forward strand.
TCTTGATGAATAGCCTAGAAAGGAAGATTGAATCCAACATCCTCGGGTGCCTCAGAGAGGTTTTCACCATTGGATGCATCCTTTCTTTTTACTTTTTTCTGGTCAGAGAGTGCCACAATGTGGTTTTCACTCAAGAACTTAGATATGATTCTTAATTTTTCAATTTTACGACTGAGGGATTCAATCATTTCCCCATAATAGGCATGTGTATCTAGCTCAATTACGAACCCTGCTTTATGATCCCCATCTGGAATGTTATCCCACAGTCCCATGAATTATGAGAGCACCTCATCATTTTCAAATGTATCAAGAATTGGTGGTCCTCATTGGTCATAGTCGATGAGTTGGGGATATCCTAGGCGGATGTCATGATTTTGGTAGTTTGATTCAAAAGATAGGGTGCTAATCATGCAAAGAGTGGTATCCTCAAATAGCCTAGGTAAGTTGGGTGTGGGATCCTTGTCATCACTACTACTATAGATGTCGATTATATCAAATGTAAAGTTATCTATGACATGACCTGTAGATACTAGTAGGCATAATTCTACTGCGGTTGGTTGAGGAGGATTATTAACCCTTCTAATTGGAGTACTTCAGCCACGTATGGTTATACTCAGAGGGGCACATCCAAGGCCAATATTTTTTATTGGTCGCGTCTCCGGCATGATAGGTATTATAATCCCATTTTCGTTTCTCCCAAGCCTTTGATTTCTGTCATAGCCCATTGTGAGCATCATTTGTAGACCCTTGCTTTTTTCATCCATTGGTAAGTCAGCTACTAGTCTTTCATCTTGATATAGCATATGAGATGGATCTACCTCAATAACTTCTCAGCCAAGATCCCTCCATCTTGTAAAGGTGGGATAGTCCACAAGAGACGTTTGGGATGTGGAGGCTTGATTTATTTGTGGATGTCCCCATGATCTAGGAGATTGTGGTAACTCTCCTACCACAAAATCATTATTAGGGAGCTTGTAATTTCCACAACCGTTATCTTGGATGATGACCTTAATGTCAAAGATGGTGGGGATGGTGGGAGTGGTGGGTGTCTCTGTCACGGAAGTGGATGCGAGGGTGGCAGGGTCGATGTATGGTGTAGATGGGCCCTCATCACTTTTTGGTACTTGGGGGATTTTATAGTACTTTGCTTCAAGGCTTTTGCAATAGGAAAATGGTTTGGGATCTCCATGGATGGTAACCTCTTGTCCCTCATGTGTGAATTTCACACATTGGTGGAAAGTTGACACTGTTTCCTTCATTGCATGAATCCATGGGCATCCTAGGAGGATGTTATATGGCAAGTCAAGGTCCAAGACCTAACAAGTGGTTTCCATGATGGAAGGCCCTACTTGAATAGGGAGTTTGATTATGCCCTGAGACACTCTTTCTTGATCATCATATGCTCTTATCGTGATACCCTTTCCTTTGTCAATAGAATCCTCTAATATTTTCAATTGTTTTATGAGGTTGAGAGAACATATATTCAAGCTCGCACCTCCATCCACCAAGACCCTTTTGAATTTTCTCTTGTGTACAATGGCTTCCAAGTGGAGTGTACGATTGTGAGATGGTTGAGCGGGGAAATCTTGGTTGGAGAATGTGAGGAGATTTGGCATAATGATATTTCTGACCATAGCTTAGAATTGCTCCGCATCAAGATCTGCGGGGACAGTAGATTAAGCCAATGCTTCTTCTAGGATTTTCTTATGGGCCGATGAGATTTTTAGCAACTCCGTGATGGAGATTTGTGTGGGCATTCTCTTGAGCTGATCTAGGACATTGTAGCCATTGGGGGCAGATCTAGATGTAGAGACTCTGTTTGGCTGGGATGATCCTGTGATGGTAACTTTTTCGCCTCTTGTGGTGACTCCACAATCTTCAACATGGGTGCCTTTGATGGTGATTACCATGCAGTTTTCTTCTAGGGAGGCAATGACTATTTCATACACATGATTTGCATTTGTGCCTTTCCCCTTATCATTGTTATTATTATTCCCTTTATTGCCATGATTAGGCATCAGATTCATGTATATCTTAAGATCTTGGTTTCCTATTGGTTGTTCCATGTTTATAATTCTTTTATCGATGAGATCTTGAATTATGTTTTTTAATCTCATGCAATTGTTCGTGGTATGGCCTTTGATTTTGTGGAATTCATAGAGTTGATTCTTGTTATACCAAGGAGGTTTCACATCCGGTTCTTGGTAATTCTCAAAGGTAGGAGCCTAGATGATTTTTTCATTTATCAACTTCTTCATGTTGACTTCTAGTGGCTCCCCCAAAGCAGTGTATTTTCTCTTGGGATAACTCTTGTTGTGTTGGGGTGGTCCCCCTTGATCATTCAGATTGTTGATTGTCGAATTGTTGTTTGGTTGTTGTATTGTGTGATGATTGTTTTGGTGTTGGATTTGGATTTGTGGTGCGGGTGTATTTTGGCGAGGGGCACTAATGACCACCTTGGCATCGACAACACCATCATTACTAATGTTTTTGTTCCTTGCCCACGTGCGAGGTTTATCATTGTAATTAGATGGTGGGCAGTTGTTTTGTTGTTTGGGGTATGAAGTTGATCCCGTGGGTTGAGTCATAAGGGCTCGTTTGATGTTGAGCACTTTGGGGATCAACTGGTCATATGTGGTTATCCCTTGAACCTTGAGATGAAATGCCAAGAGGCCGTCAAGGTTGGCTATAATTGTGCAAACTTGTTGTTCTTCGGGCATGGTCCACTTGCTCCGATTAGCCTTGGATCGCCATCGTTGTAGGAATGAAGTGAATGATTCACCCTTACCTTGTTTCAGAGCTAAGAGTTCTTCTAGACTAACATCCATTGCAATGTTGCATGCATAATTTTTTATGAATGCGTCTATAATTTCTTGGAATGTCCTAATGCCTAAAGGTAGGTGAGAGAACCATTCCATAGCATGGCCCACCAAACTCCTAGGAAATAGTTGCATCAGATAAGTATTGTCATATGCGACTTCCATGCAATGAACCTGGAATTCTCTGATGTGATCTTCAAGGTTTCCCATCCCATGATATTTGTCAAACTTTGGGATCTCAAATCCCTTGGGGAATGGTTTCATCACTAGGATCCTGTCAAATAGATAGGGGCACAAGTTGCTTGGTGTTTTTTGGTTCGCCCTGATTAAAGATCGAGCACTTGTTGCGAGAGCAACCTAATTTGTGTTGTTATGTCATTTTACAGATTAGGGGGTGGGATGAAGGTGTTTTGGGGTGTTTCAATTGTGGGTTGGATGGTTGGGTTGTTTGGTGTGTTGTTAAATGGTATTTGTAAGTTCTGTCGAGCTAGGTAGGCTTCCACCTGCTGTTATATGAACAACACTTGTTGTTGGTCTTGTTGTTGCTATGCTAAGATTTTTTCTTGTTGTTGTGCTTGTTTTTGTGCTTGTTGTTCCAACAACGCTTGTTATTAGGTTTCTAATTGGGTTGCTTCTTGCGACTCTTGATATTGCTTTATTGCTTGTTGATATGCTTGCATTTGTGCTGCTTGTTTTTGTGCAAGAAGTTGTGCCCATGCTTGTGCTTGTTGTACTTGATATTGGGTGTTTTCTTGAGCTTGAGTTTGTGCTTGCATTGCTTTTGCTTGGGCTTGTGCTTGTGTTTCTTGTTGTTGCAATAGTATTTGTGCTTGAGTAGCCTTTTGTGCTTGCAATGCGGCTAGGGTTGCTTGAGCAGCTCACGCAACTTGAGCAGCTTGTTTTTTTTGTTGTTGTTGCAATAACACTTGAGCGTGTGCGGCCTATTGGGCTTGTAATGCAACTTGGGCTACTTGGGCAACTTGTGTGGCTTCAGCCACTTGTTGAGCAGCTAATTGCGCGGATTTTTATTTTTGCACTTGTTGGAATCCCCTTTGAAAAGAAACTTGTAATGCTATGTTGTATTGGTTTGATATGTTGGAAGTTGGTGGTGGCGAGGGTGGTGGTGGGTTTGGAATGGTGTTTGTGGAGGTGGTGAGTGGTGATGTCGTGTTGGTGGTTTGAGTGATAAATGGTGTTGTTGATGTGATTGGCCCTTGAGATACCATGCTTTGCGATGTTAGGGGGGTGGTTGATGATGTCGTGATTGCTTGTGTCATTGTCATCTATTGGTGCGATATCGATGACAAGTTTTGAGCATTTGGAATAATGCTTTGATTGATATTTAGGATGTTGTTTTGATCGACACTTGGTAAAGGAGGAAGCCCTAAGCCAAGGAGTGGTGTGGATGATAATGGAAATGGTGGAAGAGGTGGAAATGTGAGGGGTGTGATTTCTTGCAAGAATGTTGTGGCATCGAAAATGCCCCCTGGTCCGAACATGTCTCCTTCCTCTTGCAAATTTGTGAGGAGAGAAGTTTGAGGTGTTGCGTGGAAGAATGATGATGATGGATCATGATGGAAAGTGAGAAGAACATTCTTATGTAATGGGTTTTCGAGTATGTTTTGTTCCAAGATGGTATTTACATCCAAGTTTTGATTATTAACAAGGGGGTGTGTTTGAATAGCATTGAGAAATGCATTTCCCGTATTAACATTAGGTTGGGTTGGAGCAAAAGATGTGATTTGCGGAATGTTTTGGGTGATGTTTTGGGATGGGGGTGTAGATGATATGGGGATGGTGGATGAGATTGGTGGTAAAGATGTCTCCACTATGGTACTCACGTTGAAATCCAAAGGTAATTTGGCCCCTTGTTTTGCTAGTTCAAGCATGTATAGCGAAGGGTTAAGCCTCATCACGATGTTGATGATTTTATGGTTTTCTGGATTTTGGAACATTTTAGTTATTTCTTCATGAGACATCCCAAAGGTAAGATCCTCTCCTTGGGTTTCCTCTTGTGGATTTTGTGATGATGAGATGGTCAACGGATTGCTTGATTTGGCGGGATTCATTTCAACGTTCATTTGACTTAGATCACTTGAAGCGGGTGTTTATTTTTTGGCTTCCATGTTCTTGTTCGACTTAGATCAATTTTCAAGAATATGGGAGATGAATCTCTTGATTCTTTGGATTGATATTTACTTTATGTAAAAAATAGAAAATTTTAGGATATCTTGGGGATCAAAAGGTGATATGATGATGATGCAAGAGATGGATGGTGTGGATGTTTTGGTCTTTTGATAAATCTTGAAGGAGATGCTAGGCTTTTGGGACTTATGGATATGTTTCAGATTTTCATTTTGATTTTCCTTTTGGGATTGTCCTTGATTTTGATTGATTTTTATTGCTTTGATTTTGAACAAATAGACCTTAAGATGTTGGATGATTATCTAAAGGGTATATTTTCTCAAAGGATGATAATTTGAATATGTGTAGGGAGAAGGATGCATCTACCCACACCTACTCAAACAAGATGATAGTTTAACTAAGCATATGAAGAAGGATGCATCTACATATACCAAGCTAAAAAAGATGATTTTGATAACTTTGACTAAGCATATGCAAAATGATGCATCTACACATAACTAGCCAAAGATGATTTGATAAATATTTTAAGGATTTAGTCTCAAGGATTTGATGATTTTTTATTTTTGCCAAAAGAGCCTAGCATTAAGGATGATTTTCAAGATTTCTCAAAAGGTGGTAGTGAGATGATTTTTGTTTTGATGTTTGAAGGATGGGTGAAAAATATTTTGATTTCTTTTTAATCCTGAGATGAACCTAAAAAAGACACTTTTTTTGCCTAGACCTAGGTATTGAAGAGCATACAATGCTTCTATAGACCTTTGTAACCAAGAAGTGATTCACTTTGTGTATAAATTTTTGGACCAATGACTTTTGCTTTAGGATTTGAACTTCTTGAGGCTTCAAAACATATGAGAGTTCATTTTTCTTAGCTTTGCTTAATGGCTTTATTTTACCACAAACAATTTATTTGATTAAGTTTTCCAAACTAGATGTCCAATGTCTTGACTTCTTCGCATCCCACAAAGTATGTTATGTGAAAATTTGATGAATTCAAGGCAAGGGTTTACCTATTGTTTACTTTAGTAGACAAATCGAGATGTAATCCAATGTTTAGAAACCTCTAAAGATAGAATCCCAAGTGCAAGGAATAACATATGTATTGAGTCAATTGTATTTGTCTCCTAAAGGGTTTGAAATTTTGATGAGGATGTTAAGTGTTTGTTTTCAAGATGTTTTCGAACAAGCAAAGCATTTTGTAACCCAAGAATAAGTACAACCCTATGGATGTGAAAGACAATATTTGTTGGATTCCCACTTCGACAAGTCCAACTACACTTATCTTTAGCGAATGGTTAGATGATTGATCCCACTGGCTCCTCTCCATGGCTCATTAACGTCAATCGGGGCAGCCAAGCATCAACACCCATGAAACTCCCATGGCATGCTTTCCATTTCTACTAAAAGACCGTAAAAGTGTGGGGTGGCTTCAAAATGACCGTTCTTGCACCAACAAATAGATTAAATATTTTGGAAAATTCTAGAACATGGATTTTAATAAGGACTTTCCATTCGTGGAGATTGACCCATACAGTGAGAGTCCCCTTTCGGATCCATCTCGTCAGAATCAACTGCGTGATATTGGCATTTCTTCCAATACCCACATTTATATCTTAGCTAGAAATACTCTCGGGTTCAGAGTGTTACCGGTTGATTCGTTCCCTTGGGTGAGTACTTTTTCCCCAAGGCAGGCCTTTAAGATAAACAAAAGCGAATAAACCTATTCATAGTTTGATCAACCCTTGTTTAGAAACAAGAGAACACATGTAGTAAATTTATCCATACTGGCACAATATTTTGTTCAATTCTAAACCCAAAGATGAAGTGTGGAGGTGATTGCTTTGTCTCAACCTAAAATCATGAAAAAGGTCTTTTGATTCTCAAGATCGCTATAAAGCGCGAGAGAAGCGCATACGTCCTTTTTCAATGAAGTTAGTTCAAGTAAGCCTTCACAAAAAAAATAGCACATGTTCATTTTAGATCCCCAAAGAAATTGAGTTCTTTTTAAGCACCAAAAGACAAATGAGAGATATTTTGTTCAATTTTTAACCAAAGAAAACAAACTCTAGTAAGTTATAGTCCTAATGTTCGTTTTAGCCCTTGCAAGAAAAATTTGAAAAGGTTCTTTTTAAAGCCCAAACGAAACTAGTGTCCTAAGAAAGAAGTGATAACAATTTCTTAAAAGTGTTAAGCAAACACTAAAGTGTTTAAAAACACTTTGATCTTGTGAAATATCCTCCTCATACTTCTCCTTCTTTCGTTTTCAATTCTAACCTACAAGAGAGAAAACCAGTCAGATTTTGCAAAATAAAGGGATTAAAAAGCAGAAAACAGAAGATAAATTGATCATTAATCAAAAGGCGAGTGCTAAAACTTAATTTCAAATTTTTACTCCCTTCCAGCAGCGTAACCTGTGACTGTGTTGAAGTTTGATTTCTCAGCAGTGCTCTACAACACCGCTTACCAGTAAGCGTCGCTCTATGTCAAGGCCAGTGAGCTCAACTGCGTCGCACTTTTTCCCAGCATCACAGTTTGATTCTTTTGAAAAATCTCGTGGGTCAGAATGGTCAAGCGACATAGTTTGGAATTCAAATTTTTGGGCGGGAAGACGGAGCATCACAGTTTGAGTTTCCAGCGGTGCTATATGGTGACGCTGAAGAGTCAGCGGTGCTATAACAACAACACTAAGCTCTCAACATTGGAATTTTTCTATGTATAAACAAAAATGCAGAATTTTGTGAGAAAAGTGATGAAGAATGAGATTTTTCCCTCCTTCTAGCACCAAATGTGTGAACCCCAATCCTAATACATGCATAACAATGAGAAAAAAACACATTAAGTTAGAGATTGCAAGCAAGAACAAGGAATCCCCATGAAATCCATTTACAAAACTCAAATTAGGAAAATAAAAAATGAAGAACACAATGAAAACAACAAACTAGATTGAATCCTAATTTAAATTTGCAAACTCATGATTCCATGGGGGAATTGGTGCCAATTTGATATGAAAATTGGCCCTTTCCCAATTCTTATGATGCAAGAATGATATGTGTTGATGATGATTGATGAATTATCCACTTTGTTGATGAAGATTGAGTGCTCCAAATCAAAAACCTACATAACCTAGCTAAGATTTAAGATTGGTGGATGGAATTTGATAAATATCTGAGCATGGTAACTTTGCATAATTTGTGGATGATAAAATGAGGATATGAGCTCTTTATTTATAGAATGCCAAGATGGATGAATATCCAAATTTGAGAAATGTGGGACTAACATTCATCTAATGGCAAGATGCCACTTGTCAATCTATGAGTGGATGGAGGATGTGCAAGTTTTGAGGATTGTGCCAATAAATGCATATTTTTGACTTTCAAATTTGTTGAAATGACATGCAAGAGGGAAGAGAAAATGCAATAAATGCCACTTGGCTCAAGACAAAGGACATGTAAGATGAAGTAAATGCCTTATTGGATGTAAATGTCCACTTGGATTTTTTGAATTCAAACTTGAAGGATATTCCAAAAAGATGCTTTGTGAGGAAAATAGAGATTTAATAAATTAATTAAATCTATTTTCATGTGCAACTTGCAAAATCTAGAGGATGGGACATGGCAAGAGATTAAATAAATCAAGGGTTAATTAATTTAATGAGATATTAGATGATATGACCTATTTGACTCAAATTTATGGATTTATTTAAATCAAATAAGAGAGGAATATGATAAGAGAATAATTAAATAAGGATTTTGATTTATTTAATTAAAAGAGGTGGTGTTAGATTAAATCAAATAAGGTTTTAATTTATTTAATTTAATAGATAGATTTAGAGATTTAATTAAACAAAATTAATTATTTAATTAAATAGGGATAATTAGATCCAATTGATTGATTTCATTAACAAAAGAGAGAGACTTAATTAAATAACTAGTTTATTTAATTAAGGGAGGAATATTGATGAATTTAATTAGATAAGGAGATTTGATTAAATGGTTAGATAGAGGGAATATTCAGGATGAAACGATGTTAGTAGGCGGGATCAAATGCACAATGTCAATCGATATATTTTACGTGTCTATAGGTATATTCACATTTGGCATGTATGGATTTGGTGGGGTGATGTTTTGTGGAAGACTCATGCATTGAGTGTTTGGTTGATAGATTTGTAGGTTTGGACTTTGATTTAAATCTATTATAGGGAAAGGTGTTCCAAATTTTAGATTGGGCATACTCACATTTTTTGTACCATTGAGGTTTGTAGGGGATAATGATCCCATGTATGGATTGTATAAATATGAGTTTTGATATTCAATCGACATTGCAAGGCTTTGATAGTTTGGTTGGTTTAGACCGCTCATGATGTATGGATCAAGTTTATATTCCATGTTCTTCTTTTGTTTTGACCTTGTTGCAAAAGTGAACCTCTAAGGTGTTCAGGACCAATGTTGAGATGAAGGATGAAAGGGGTGAATGATATGGGTGTCAAACTTTTTTAGGAACTTTGGATCAATGCTAGACTTTAGGATTTTATTTTGATGGTTTTGATCAGATAATGAACTTGTAAACCCTAAGATGTTAGATGTGACCTTAGGATGAGCTCGTTCAAAGGTGTGTTGATTTAACTAGAGGTATGAGAAAGGATGCATTCCCATAATCCTAACTAAACAAGTTGATTTTGATTTGGTTTAAGGATGTACCCAAGTCTAGACAATGATGTTTCCAAATCTCTAAACTTGTTTGGTGGGATGGATTTTGATAGATGTTTGGGATGGATGAAGTGTTGGTTTGATCCTAAATGAACCTAACAAGGACCTTGTTTACAAGACCAAGATATTGAAGAACATGATTTTCTCTAAGAGTAGTTCAAAACAAAAAGACCAATTTTTGCATGAAAACCACATGACCAAAAGATAACAATCACATGTGTGGGGTTCAATTGATTTAACTTTTCTTAATGAGCTCTTTTTTATCACAAACACACTCTTGATTAGCTTTTAAAACTAGATGTCCAATGTCCTAATTTTATTTTATCCCACAAAGTGCATTATGTGGAAATCGAGGAAATCAAGGCAAAGGTTACCTAATGTTGACTTTAGTAGGAGAAAATTGAGATGAAATCCAAATGCTTAGAAGTATCTAAGGATACAAATCCTAAGGGAAAGCAATAGCATGTGAATTTGGTCAATTGTATTTGCTTCCTAAAGGGTTTGAAGTTTTGATGACAATGTTGAATGCTTGTTTCCCAATGTTTACGAACAAGCAAAGTGTTTTGTAACCAAGAACAAGTACAACCCTATGGATATGAAAGACTGTATTTGTTGAGTCCCCACTTGGACAAGTCCAGTTACGCTTATTTTTAGCAAATGTTTAGATGCTTGACCCCACTAGCTCCCATCCATGACACTCACTTATACGAGGAATCCAAGCATCAACACTCATGAAACTCCCATGGAATACTTTCAATTTCTACTAAAAACCATAAAAGTGTGGGGCGGCTTCAGAATGATCGTTCTTGCACCAACAAATAGATAGGGATTTTGGATTTTCTACAACAAGTGTTTTAATTTGGACTTTCCATTCATAGGGGTTATTACATCGAGGCAAGAGACCATTGCTACCCTTCTCATCAAAACCAACCGTGCAAATTGGCCTTTGTTCCAATACCCACTATTATATCTCAGCATCCCAGCTTGAAATACACTTAGCTTTAGTGTGTTACCGGTTGGGTCGTTCCCTTGGGTGAGTATTTTTTCCCATAAAGCAGGCCCTCTAAGATAAACAAAAGCAAGCAAACATATTCGTAGTTCAATGAATATTTGTTGAGAAACAAAGAGAGAACATGCGCTAAGTTCTAGAAGGAATCTTATCCCACAAACTAGGAAAGGGAATATTATCCCATTTATTAAATGATTGCAACCTAGGACTAAATGATTAAATGCAAGACCTAAGTTAACTTATGCTAGTGTAATAATTAATTAATTAATTACACCAACATTTGTTTCCAAAGAAATTCAAAAGAATTAATTAGGCACAGGAGATCGATCATAGACAGGGCACGCAGACAAAGCAATTGGAAGACATAAAGCCAAATTCCTTTTAATAGGGTATGGGCAATGGGCCAAGATCCTAGCACCTACAAAACACAACAAACACACAAATTAGAAGATTAAAATGCAATTTAGAATCTAAGATCCACATGAAATCCATTTACAAAGCTTAAAGTAGGAAATGAAATGAAGAACACAATAAGAAAATAATAAGAGAGATTGAATACTAATTAAACAAGAAAACTCTTGATCCCATGGGGGAATTAGTGCCAATTTGATGTGAAAATTGGCCCTTTCCCAACTCATATGATGCAAGATTGAAGTGTGATGAAGAGTGATCCACTTGATGAAGATTCAAACATGCTCCATGATGAAAATCTGCATAACCTAGCTATAAAACTTGATAAAATAGATGAGAATTTCTATGCTTGAGTATGGATTTGAGTATAGTAAGCTTGCTCAAATTGTGGATGCTAAAATGAGGAATGAAGCCTCTTATTTATAGAATGAAAATTTGGATAAATGCCCAAAATGAACCAATGTGGGACTAAAATTCAACCAATGGCAAGGTGCCACTTGTCAAGAGATGGATGAAGGATGTGCACATTTTGATGAATGTGCCCAAGAGGGGGAGATTTGAAATTAAAAAGATGGCTTGTTGGAGGGAGAAGAAAGAGTCTTAAATGCCAAGTGGGAGACATGTAAGAGACAATGTAAGAGTAGTTAATGCTATGTTGGAGGACAAGACATGTGGGAGGGAAAATTCAAATTTGAAGAATATTCCATCTTGATGCCCTATTTGAACGAAAAGGAGGAAATAATAAATCAAATAAATTGATTTATTGTGCAAGTGGGAAAAGCTAGAGGATGTGACATGGATTAAGATTAGATTTAATCAGGATTTGATTAAATGAGAGGAGGTTAGGTGATTTGACAATTTTGACTTAGATTTTAGGATTTAAATAAATCAAAGTTGAGAGGAGAATGATTTTAGATTTAATTAAACAAAGATTTGATATATTTAATCAAAGAGGATGATGTTAGTGTTAAATCAAATAAAGATGAATTTATTTAATTTAAATAGATGACATTAGGATATTAATTAAATAAACTTGATTTATTTAATTAAAGAGATAATTTAGGAGATTAATTAAACAAAAGATTATTTATTTAATTAAAGAGGGAAAATGATGATAAAGGGATGATTAAGGATGACATGGAATTAGTGAATCTGAATTAGATGCATGATGCGAATTTTGCATGTCTACAGATTGTATTTGTGTAAGGTTGTGCTCGAGGGCAAGTGTCCCTCCATAAAAAATATGGTACATACTTAAAATATATAAATGTTAAAACTGAATCATTGAAACATCATTATCCAATTCCATTATCTTTATGAAAATTTAATGTCCTCAAAGAATCTATTGTTCCCTTAGCTAGAATGAATGGTTTTATGAAACACAAAGGTGGATTGATTTAAGGAAAGAATAAATAGCTTATACATGAAATCATTACTGTTATGCTTTCACATCGATAGGAAATTGAATCACAAAAAAATGAACTTAATAATTTGGGAATTATAAAGTATAATTTTATGGGTGGAAATTTTTCCTATTTTTATTATTAACATTTGTAGAAGAAATATAGTAAATTATTTTCACTTTCATTAATATTTAAGTGGTGTGTGATATTAATATTGCAAGATTAGCTAAAAAAATAATCAAATATTTTATCTTTGTTTGTGTAGAGGGACATAAGAAAATGTACATAAATATATGAATGATTTTGGGTTGTAACAAAAAAACCTAAAAAATTATGGTCATTATCTATATGCTTGGATTTTACTATTAAAACTTATAATATTGTTTTTCTTTGTCATCAATTATGTAAAGTAAATTGCCTTGTGTAGGGGATTTGAGAAATTATTTAAAGGATTAAGGATTGGTAGTTGGGAGAGCATTTTTCCTTGTATCACATTAGTTATGAAATTTATGAGATTGACATATGTTATTTTATTTGTTGACTTATGTTTATTGTGAACTACTGTAAAGGATTATCATTTCCTAATTGAGATGTTTTTTTGAATGACTTTTTTTTTTATAATGGGATAACATTTTAGTGTGAAAAAATCTATGAATTTATTATCTTTTATCTATACTCTCCAATATATTGTTTATGTTGATTAGAATTTGTAGAAGCAAATGAAAAATAAATTACAAAAATTAAAAGAAATCACAAACAAGAACACGAGATTTATCGTGGTTCACCATAAAAATGGCTACGTTCACACTCAGAGATTATCTCTTATTAATTCTTAGATTAATTGCATATTCAGCTAGCAGTTGTATTTAAAGATAATCTCCACTCTAATAATAAGAAAAACCATAAAAAAGGATTGCTTCTAATTTTGTGAATACATGCAAAAAGAAGCCAGTTGTAAAAGGCATCCTTTTTTAATATGTGAGAGAAACTTGCCAATTTATATAAAAGGCAACCTTATCAAGAATCTAGACAATTTGGGTTTCACTGAAACCAAAAATCTCCCACGTGAAGACCAAATTGTTGCTCAGATATATCCCTCCACTATAGGTTTATTGTCAAAGCTACACAAGTCTGAGAGAAGCTCTACAGAATTTGAACTTCTCCTTGGGTACTACCTTTGTCAACATGTCAGCAGGATTCAACTTCGTGTCAATCTTCTCCACTTGATGCTTACCCTCTTCAATACAATGGCGAATGAAATGATATCGCAACTCTATATGCTTCGTCTGATTGTGAAAGGATGAATTCTTGGATAAGTGAATAGCACTATTGTTATCACAAAAGAGAGTAAAAATTGATTGCTTAAATCATAAATCACCTAACAATCATTGCAACCATATCATTTCCTTTGCTCCTTCAAAGAGAGCAATGTATTCTTCCTCTGTAGAAGAGAGTACAACCACTTGTTGCAACTAAGAAACCCAACTAATCGCTTCCCCAACAAAAGTAAACACATAACTGGTAGTAGAATGTCATTTATCTAGATCTCCAGCCATATCTGAATCTACATAACCTCAAAGGTGAATGTCCTTACCACCAAAACATAAAACACAATCATAAGTACCTTTCAAATATTGAAAGATCCATTGTACAGCCTACCAATGTGGTTTACCTGGATTACTTAGAAATTTTCTCACAACTCTCACTGTATGAGCAATATTCGGACGAGTAGAAGTCATGGCATACATTAAACTACCAACTGCTGATGAATATGCACCACTCTTCATGTGTTCTTTTTCCTCTTCTATTTTAGGACACATAGCCAAGGATAATCGAAAATGATCAGCCAAAGGAGTACTAAAAGATTTGGAATTCTTCATATTGGATCTGTCTAAGATTTTAAGAATATATTTTTCTTGAGATAATCTGAGTTCTGTCTTATTTTTATCCCTAATTATACTCATCCCAAGAATCCTCTTTCCTACCCCTAAATCCTTCATGGAAAATCTTTGAAATAAATGTTGTTTCAACTCATGAACTATCCTCACACTATTGTTAGCAACCAACATATCATAAACATAAAGTAATAGAATAACAAACTCACCATTTGGAGCTTCTTGTAACAAACGCACAGGTCTGAGTCACAATGAATGAAATGTTGTTGATTCACAAAGCTATCAAATTTTAAATACGATTACCTTGGGGCTTGCTTGAGCCCATACAAACTCTGCTTCAATTTGCAATATAAATGTTCTTGACCCAACTTTGCAAGATCTCTAGGATGCTCCATGTATAATTCCTCTTTCATATCTCCATGAAGAAAAGTTGCTTTGACATCTAATTTCTCAAGTTCAAGATCCCAAACATCTGCCAAGCCTAGCACTACTCGAATGGTATTCATTCTCACAACTGGTGAAAATATGAGCATTGAAATCAATGCCTTTTTCTTGAGAAAAACCCTTCACAACCAATCTGGCCTTGTAATGTTTATGACCTCCATCTTCCTCTTTCACAAGATATACCCATTTATTCTTCAACGGTTTATGATTTGGCGGAAGATGAACCAAATCCTATGTGTCATTGGCACACAAAGACTCCATTTCTTCATTCATCACCTCCGTCCATTTGACTAAATTTGCATCTTTGCAATCTTTTTTAAATGTTGTCAGTTCTGCCTCACCACAAGCAACAATTCATAATCATAATCATCAGATAAAAATAACTCATAATCATCAAGTTTAACTAGTTTCTTTCTCTTCTAAATTGATCTCCTTAATTGAGGATCTATTTATAGCAGCAAAAACCCCTATTGCTCTATATTTTTTGTATTATTCTAGAAATTATCTTCAATACCCTATTTTTGTACATTCCCTTGTTTCATTTCTCCAAAAGTCTGCCCCTACATTTCAAGGCATTACCCCTGATTATGCACTAAGGAAGTCACTATTTGAGGCTTGTGAATTAACCAGGGTAGGTTGCATATGAGGCTGTGCATTAGCAACTAGAGGCAGCACTATTATTTGTTGAGGTTGCACTGAACTTTGAAGGGGTTGTTGGCTATTTAAAGGAGGCGGTGATAGAAGTTTTGGAGATTGCATTTCACCTAAAGAGGGTTGCACATAATCAAATAGTGGTTGCGTAGTATGAAATAGGGGTGGCAATGAATTAATTATCAAAGGCTATGAATTAAGTGGTAAACAGGGCAATGAAGTATGTAAAGTAGGTTGCACATGAAGTTGAGAAGGCAACGCTTGAGAATGTGAAGACAATTTTTGATCTAGTAAAGGCTCTTTACCATTGTTTAAAGGAAATGCATTTTTTGTATGATGCTACGAATCTGGTAAAAAGGGCACTATAACAATTGAAGGTAGTGTAGGAGTTTGTACAGGAAACACGCCATGTGCCATAGGCTACGTGATATTATAAATAGGGGAACCAAAAGTTGAACGTCAAGAACTCAAATTCGATGGCTACAAACAAACAGGGGTGCTACTATTTGAAGAAATTACTAAAGGGTGGGAGAATGTAATAGAATTTTTCATGAAAAGACCATTATCAAATAAATCAACATCAAAATATTCATCTGAAGATGTGTTATGAGGATGCAAACCTGGAATTTCTTTCTCATTGAAGACAACATCCTGACTATGAACAATATTTTTAGTAACGGGATCCCACAACCTAAAACCGAGTTGATCCTCTCCATTGCCTAGAAAAATACACCTCTTTGATTTGAAATCAAGCTTTGTTCACTACTCCTTCGGGATATACACAAACGCCTCATAGCCAAACACCCACAAATGGTGATATGAAATTATTTTTCCAAGCCATCTCTCCTTTGGAATATCAAAATCCAAATGAGATGACAAAGCATGGTTGATCAAATATACTATAGTGTTGCACGCCTCTACCCAAAACTCTTTTCCCAAACTGGCATGGGAGAGCATGTAGCAAGCTCTCTCAAGAATTTTTCGATTCAACCTCTCAGCTACATTGTTTTCTTGAGCGGTGAATGGAACCACCTTTATTCTATGAATGTTGTCTACACAAAAATTTTCAAACTCCGAGGAGCAAAACTCTCCCCCATAATCAATTTCCAAACATTTTATTTTATGCCCTATCTGGTTTTCAACAAAAGCCTTAAAAGTTTTAAATTTTGTAAAAACTTCTAATTTTTTATTTAACATGTAAATCCAAACTTTTCGAGTATAATCATCCAAGAAAGTAACAAAGTAATTTTCCCCTCTAAAATAAGTTACATCAGTGGGATTGAAAACGTTTGAATGCACAAGTTCCAAAGGAGTGGTTTTCTGATCATGGCCTATCCTCAAGAAGCTAGCCTGACGTTGTCTATCATAAAGGCAATGCTCACATAACTGCAAATCCACTGATTTTAAGCTGGGAAGTTGATCAAATTGAAGCATTACTTCAAGCCCTTTCTTGCTCATGTGCCCGAGCCTCTTATGCCAAATTTGGGAATTGATGTCCATAACTGTCAGGGCAGCTCCCACTTCACCATGGCATTTTAAAATGTAAAGATTACCCAACTTCTTACCTTTTGCAAGCACTAAAAATCCCTTGGTTACTCTCCAATTGTCTAAAGAAAATTTAGCATTACACCCAGAAGCAATAAGCTGACTTACATAAATTAAATTTCTTTTCAACAAAGGAACATATATCTCACATCCTTTAAAATCCATTGATTGTCATTTTTTAAATTCAAAATATATCACCCTTACTAATGATTTCGCATTCCTTATTGTCACCAAGAAAAACCTTACCGAATACACCTTCTTTCAAATTTGTAAAAGCTTGTTGGCATGAAGTAGCATGGAAAGAAGCCCCAGAATCAAGTACCCAAGAGTCTGCAGTTGTGTCTCCAGCAGCCAAGACCAAAACACTATCATCTTTTTCAGCTATAGTGTTTGCTTCATTGTTATTGACTTTTTCCTGTGCCTTCTTATAATTCCAACAATTTTTCTTTGTGTGGCCTGGTTTGCCACAAAACCAGAAGGCACCATTATGTCCTCTTGACTGCGATCTATATGGGTATGTGCAGGATCATGGTGGGCCAAAAAGTGGCAATGAGGAAAAAAACACGTCTTTCACCAACTGAAAAACGTGAAAAGAACATGTTGACTTTTTTTAGGCTCGGGTGTCACCATACCAAACACCAAACCTACTTTTACAAATCGGATATCCGATTTGGATCGAATATCTGATTTGTAAAAAGCATATATAAAGAAAGTCCAGCGTTGTTTTGAAGTCATTTGACAGTGAAGAACACACGGACACATAGTGCATTCCTTCTTCATGTAACGGATATCCGATTTGGGAAAAATCCGATTTGGAAAGGTAAGTTTTTTTTTTTTATTTGATTTGATTCAATTTTGATTTAGATTTGAATAATTTCATATGGTTTTTGTGGATTTTTTTAAAAAATAGGGTTTTTGATTGAATTTTTGTGAAAATTTTGAGTTTAGAATAGATTTTGATAAAAAAATGAATGTTTTTGTGGATTTTTTTTCACAATAGGGTTTTTGATTGAATTTTTATGAAAATTTTGAATTTAGAATGGATTTGATGAAAAAAAATGAATGTTTTTTGTGGATTTTTTTTCAAAATAGGGTTTTTGATTGAATTTTTATGAAAGAATTGAGTTTAGAATGGATTTTGATAAAAAAAAAATGAATGTTTTTAATGGATTTTGATTTAAAAATAGTGTTTCATTTATATTGTCTAATTTTAGATTAATTATTTTTTAACTTTAATCAAGCATTATGGCTGCCAAGAATGAGAATGCACAAATTCCACCAATTGAGAATGAAAATCCACCAGCTGAGAATCAAAATGTAGAAATTCCAAATGCTCCACCACCTCTGCAGCCATCAATTGAAGACTTAATTCATGAAAAATTGGAGCAATTGAGTGGCATTTGTGATGTTTATAAAAAAATCCCTCGATTATCCCGTATGTCAACCACATTGATAGGAATAATTACAAATGTAGAAACCCTCTCCACCCAACATAATGCATTTCATTCGTGGCAAGAAACCATGAGGCAATATTATGCATGTGGATTGTCTTATGATGATGTGAAAGATCTCCAAATAACAAAAGCCCAAATAGCCTCTTTATTTATTAACCCTAGCACTGGTTTGCCAGTTAATGTTAACAAACCAAAACTTTCTATAAAATGGTGCATGCATAGGGGCATAGTAGATAACTTTTGGGATTGTTGGTGTATGGTTTTTGATAAACCACCCAAAAATAATCTTGATGTACCTTTTTACTTTATTAAAAAATTATATGATGAGTTTTTGTTAGGGCATCATGTCAATTACTTTGACATTAAACCCTTCCAGGGCATTGGTGGAGGTATGCCACATGTTCCCTATCCTCCCCTTCCTCCGCCACCTCCAGTACAACATCCAGATATTATGAAGGATGCAGCCACACAAATGATCTAGGCCATTCACTCTTTGAGTGGTCTTTTGGTTTCCCATGCTTCTTTAGTAGCTCAGCCATAGTCTGGTGATCTTGGCAATGGATCCAGTGCTACTGCATCATCCTCCTCGGGTCCACATATTTGTGTGCCACATATTTGCAATACATGCCAACAAATATGTTTGGGTCCTATTGTACAACCCCCTGAGCAGCCATTAGATACTTCTGATTATGAAATCCAGGATGTGGAGATTATAACAGATCACACGCAGGGGAGTGGAGCACACCCTACAGATTCCTCTCTTGCTAGAGAGGTGGACATTGGAGAAGTTACATAGGTAACATTTAAGGTGTAAATTCATAATTTGCATTTTTTTTAAAATGAATATTAATAAGAGATAGTATCAAGTACTAATGTTTATTTACATGGTCTATTTAACAGTTAATGGCCTCGAGACGCACACAGTATGTATTTTTTCACTCACTCATTTACATTTTTTTACTGTATACTGGCTTGTCATTAATGAATTATATATTAACTTATATGTTTATCTTATTCTCTGATTGTAGGAAACACCTAGTGTGAGCGAGGTGCGACGCTCTCCAGACTATGGATGCACAACGTTAGACAAGGGAAAGGTAATTGAACTCAAATTTGATTGAATGAAGATTTATAAGATATTTTATTGATTATGCATACATTGACATAGATTCGTAGTTTCATATGTACTTGTCATTTTTATGTACAGGTTGTGAGCTATACATCATTGTTGATAAGTGCCACAACACCTGAAGGAGTAGGTATTCAAACACCTGAAGGAGGAGTTGTTGAAACACCTAAAGGAGGAGGTGTTGAAACACCTAAAGGAGATACAAAAAAAGATCAGCCTAAAGAGGTATGTGTTTATTTTATTTTGTGCTTGGTAAATATGTTCTTATTACTGACAATTCTATGCTAACTTGGATCAATTTCATGTTTTTGTTCACACATATATAGATTGATGTTACAAAAGTTGGTTTGGTTAGTTCTTTGAGAGGGTATATTCTAGGACTCGACCCTTGAAGTGACATATATATGAGGTAATCAATATTTCAATTTTAGAGTTCAATTATAATTCAATTTATATTGATGTTGATGTTAATTATTCAATTTTAAATTATATAATATAACTAATCTAAATTGTGGTTTGAATTTTTCTTGTCCAGCTACCTTCAGAGCCAAAGAGTGCTTCAAAGAGGCTCCATTTTGATGATCCACTAGCAGTTTAAAGGATGAGATAGATATTTTGGCATGTATATTTTGAATAGATATCAAGATGGCATATGCCACATTTTGTAAAAATTTGTTTGAGTTGGCATTGATTCCATTTTTGTATATGGAAATACACTTGATTATTGGATAATTTGATATAGAAGTT
>VDFB02078293.1:0-10073 GCA_007258455.2 Sequoia sempervirens
TATCTTACTTTTGAAAGTAATTGAAGATCAACTAAAGCATACATCAAATTCATTTAAATGTGAATGAGCAAGGCTATATGAAACATTAATCTCTATATCTTTTCCATATATATATGTAAGTTTGCAAGTTGCATATTTATATTGATAGTATTGGAGGATTATCATACAATCCATAGTTGAGGGTGTCATGCACCCATCTTTTGATTGAGTATGGGGTAAACCCACAAAACTGGTTTACAATTCCATTGAGGAAGGAAAAAATCATTTTTAAATGGAAAACACTTTAGGGGGTTCATTGTTAGAATGGGGGTTTTCTAGAACCCCTAAATGCTTCATTAGAGACGGGGTTCTAGAGTCCGCCTGATGAACCCCCTTTTAATGGGTTTTTTTTATTTATATTTAAAGGGGGGTTTGCTAGAAGGGGGGTTCCAGTGAACCCCCCTTTTTTGCCCTTCTGCCCCTCTTCTACCAATTTTTTACAAAAAAATTTCTATTGAAGCTTGGGTTGAGGATGAAAATTGAGGAAACTTCATAGACCCAATTGGATGATAGAGGCAGTCCTGGAGGCAGGCTATCCATCAAATATCATTTAATATGTTTTGGTTTTATTATGCTTTTTTGGTTTGTTAAACATAGGATTTTCACCAAAAATCAAGCTCTCTATTTTACATGTGGAAAATAGTAGGTGTAAAAAAAATGAAAAATATCAATGCACTAGATATTGATGTCCACTGATCCCGGCAAAAAATGAATTTTGATACATACAAAAAAATGTATGTATTGGCAAGTAAATCATGTCTAAATTGTAATTAGTTTGACTTCAAAACTTAATTAAGAAAAAAAATTCAATGAAATGTTATGAAACCAATTCCATGCACTAGATCGTAGTGACGAATCTAAATTAAAAAAAAAAAATTTATCCTTCATAGAAAAAAAGTTGTGTTAGCAAGAACACACCACTCTTTAAAAATGGTGTAAACTGTTAAAAACTAGTTTCTAAAGGAGATGGAAAAAGAAGTGCAATTTGATTCCAAATATTTTGAAAAAATATATTTAGAATCTATAGACAAGATGTCACAAATTACAATTTGCACCATCTTCAAATTCCTCACGGTTTAGCTGCTATAGGTGCCCAAAAGTGAAAATTTAGTTAAAAAACCCAGTTCAATGTCCAGTTTGGCCAAAAATTGTAAACCAGTATTGTGGGATCACCCTATGTTTATGTGTCTGTGAAAGTGGCATAGCTAATCAAAAATTCTTAAAGTAGTTGTAAAGTAAGGATGATAGGTGGAATGATATGTATGTATGCAAATGTTACTAAAGGAAATCAAGATATGTAAAAAAAAAGAATACATTTAACACTTTATACAATTGAACACTACATACTATTTATCCTGCATGGCATGCATACATACATACATGCATATACATGTATGTATGTATGTATGTATTAGATACGCACATACATACATACGAATGTTGTATACCATACATACATGATACTAATATAATGTATGTTATTGAATGACATATGTATGCATGTATTGTATACATACATTAAATAATATAATGTATGTATGTATGTATATCATGCAAGTATGTCTATTTATTTATAATATTATGATGTTATTTATAAAATTATGATGTTATTTATAATATTAATATGTTATTTATAATATTAATTTATGTTATGTAAATTTAGATAACTAAACTGATTACCAAATTAGGATGAAAATCCTATAAATGCATACAAAATGATAAGAAAAATTTGACCATACCAACAAAGGTGAATCTACTATGGACAAGGCTGAGAGGACAATAGGGGAGTGGGTAATGTTGTGTGAGGGGTTCACAATAGTGGAAGACATAGTCAACCAAACTATAGGTGCATGAAACCCTTAAGACTGGGTGAAGCCACAATAGTGGTTTACAATTGAAGTGAGGAAGGAAAAATCACAAAAAGAGAATGCATGGAAAAACAATTGATTTTAGGGGTTCATATGAACCTATTGGTTATTGGAACTATTCAGGGATTCACTAGAACTTTGGGTTTTGGAAGCGAACCCTTTTAGTATTTCCTACCAAAAGGCCAATAAAGGCATATAAAGGGGTTGAATGAACCACGGTTGAAACTGAACCCCTGAAGGAGTTTTGAACAAAGGCCCCTAGGGGTTCGAATGAACCCCCCAACTCCCTAAAACACAAAAACCTTGAATTTTTGGCACTTGAATTTCGGGTTGGCTGATGAAAATGGATGAATCTTCTAAAACCCAAAGCATTTGGAATCAAGTAGTCCTTAGAATGCGCTATCCAACAAATATAATTTTAATATGTTTTGGTTTTATTATGTATTTGATATTTAGTTTTATTAAACATAGGTTTTTCATTGAAAATGAAGGTCTATATTCTGCACATGTGGAAAATAGAAAATTATCAAAAAAATAATAAAAATGATTGCACCGGTGTGAGGTCCTTGAGTCAAAAAAAAGAAAAGAAAAGAATTACATTATATACAAAAAAGTTATAGATTGTCACGGTCCATATATCTAAATTACATTAATTGGTTTGACTTTTGAAACTTGATTAAAGAAAAATATTCAATAAAAACTGTCAACAAGTGGAAGCACTAGATATTAGAGTTATGAATCCTAAATTCAAAATAATTAGAATTTTATGCCTTCATGGAAAAAAGTTATGCATTATACGGTGTGTATACTTTTAAAATATTGTTTTTTAGAAAAAATCAGTTTTGATGGGAGATGGAAAAGAACTGCAATCTAATTCCAAAATTTTGAAAAAAAAAAAAATATTTTTTAGAATCTGGAAACAAATTTGACGAGACTCTAGTTTGCATCATCTTCAGCCGTTACAGGTACCCGAATGTGAAGATTTAGTTAAAAATAATAATTTTAGTGTCTAGTTTGGCCAAAAATTGTAAACCACTATTGTGGGATCACCCGACTCCACCATATGAAACCCATGAATTGTATGTATATATACACACAATTGACCAAAAGATAGGTGTATGATACCCTTAATAGGGAGAGTTGCATGCATTGTTTACAGATAATGCAATATGCATTTTTCTTATTTTCTGGTCGACTATGTGTATATACACACACATATACATACATACATATATGTATATGTATGCATGTACATATATATACACATGGTCGGCCATACTATAGTTACAAGAAACCCTTAACAATGAAGCATATAATAACCTCAAATACTGTCAATATACTTATATAAATTGTAGAGGTACAAAAAGGAAAAGAAAAGCCTATATTATGGTCGATCAGATGTATATGTGTGTATACACACACACATATATATGCATATAAATACATATATGTATATAGATGTGTATACACACATATACCCACAATCAACCATACTATAGGCATATATATGCATATATATGTGTGTGTGTGTGTGTGTGTACACACATATACACATAGTCAACCATAATATAGGCGCAATATTGTTGCAATATACATTTCTTGAGTGTCTGTGTGTGTGTATAAATGCATACACACACACACATACATATATATATATAAACACACAAACAACCATAATACAGCTACAAGAAACCTTCAAGAGTCGAGCATATCATATCTTGTTTGAAAAGCTAGTTACAAAAAAAAATGCGAGTAAATTCAAAAAAAATCTTGCAATTTGTAGATATCACCCTTGTGAGGTTGGAACACAACCTCACATGCCTTAACAAAAGTTAAATGTTTTTCCTTTTGGCAATGGAGGTGTTGAAAAACATAGAAACTACGAAATAGGTATCACCAACACTCGTCCATAGCCTCACCATTGCCAACCTCAAACTGAACTAGCATTGGTCCTACAAGAAATGACTTAAGGTGCTGAACAATAGCATGAATGGCGTAGTTGTGAAACTAAAGCAAGACATGGTAAATGAAACACATGTCGAGGTGGTAGGTTTGCTCTACAAGGACTCTCTTATAGTTTTGAATTTTTTTTTGACGTGGACACTATTGACATGAACCCCTCAATCAACATAGCCCTAACCATCATTGATCCCTCTCTCTTAATGTGATTGAAAAATATAAAAATACATGTATGTTGTAGCATTGTAGATTGTCCACATAAGAGAAAAGGTTTTTTAAATATTATATAAATAAAACATTTATTTGATGGCTTCTCCTATTTTGATGAGTATTCTAATTTTTGTGATCATTGCATGTTTGGGAACAACACAAATCATCATTTCCTTCAAGAAGTAATAAAACAAAGAGGAAGTTATAAATTATTCATATGGATGTTTTTGGACCAATCGATAATGATATTCTTGTAGAAAATAATAATATTTTGTGGCCTTCATTGATGATGTTTCTATTGCAAGAATGAGAAGAATGAAGGCATTGTCATTGATGTCAACTAGTCAATTGGTTATCAACTGGTGGTTGTTGTCATTGATGCCATGGTTGTAGGTTATTGGATGTATATGTCAAGGATATTGAGAAAATTGTATTGAAGAAAGATTGTAGGTGTTTAGTGGTTGCTTTGAGTTTTGCTCCAATTTTTGTGTAGTTTAGATATGTTCATGATCATTGGAAGTTGCTATATCTAGATTTTTGGTTGTTGATTCATTATAGAGTGTGAGTTATGTTCAATAGTAGTGAACTGTGGTTTTCTATGGTTCTAGTTGAGGTTCAGGAGAAATGTTGATGGTCCGGATTTGTCTTTGTTAAAGTCTTATGCCTTGTGGTTTGGGAGATGAGTTTCTATGATCGTGATGAA
Source organism: Sequoia sempervirens (assembly GCA_007258455.2). NCBI lineage: Eukaryota > Viridiplantae > Streptophyta > Pinopsida > Cupressales > Cupressaceae > Sequoia > Sequoia sempervirens. The sequence continues at coordinate 4,780 of VDFB02078293.1, forward strand.
GTTAATTTCAATATCTGGAAGGTTTGTGCTTAATTGTTTTATGTGTTTTATACTGGTTTGGTTGAACTTGTGTTGAACACTATCTTTGGAGTTAATAAAGCATGTTAGATCTATTTGGGTCCTCCTTACATGTGTGTTTGGGCTACCCTCATTCTAATTCCACCCTAGGATATTTTGGTGCTGACCCAATTTTAATTTAATGTTGGATGGGTGACTTTGGATATGTTTTCAAAGTTGAAGATGGTATAAATACAAGAGGAGTTAGCGGTGAAAAGAGAGCAAGAGAAAAGAGAGATAAGTGTAAAGAAATAGAGCATATAGATTTGATATTGATGCTAATTAAGGAGTGTGTGTCATGCGAGTGTGGAAAACTATTGCGAAGCCTAAATGCTGAGTTTCTGGATGCAGTGAGCAGAAGGTGTACTCTATCATTCATGCATGTTTTTTAGTGGTTGAGAAAATTGTGGTGGATTTCTCTATTGCATTAAGATTTTTTTCTCTCTGTAACATATCTTTTCTATCTTCTTTGTATCTCTATGACCTAGTGAACCCTCTAGGTTAGCCCTATTGGATAGTGAGTCCTTGTTTTGGTAGTGAGCCTTGTTTCTCAAGCAGTGAGCCTCTTGTAATTGATATTGATATTCTCTATAGTGTGAGTTAATCCTCACCATGTTTTTTCCCTTATTGGGGTTTCCACGTAAATCTAGTGTTGTTGTAAACTTGTGTGATGGTTTTCAGTTTCTGCAATTGCACTTAATGTTTAATCATTTAAATAGTGTTAAGAATTAGTTCCGATGAATGATTTAAAGGTTTAATTTTGTGACAGTTGATTCACCCCCCCTCCCAATTGTCCTATTCAACAGTTTCAAGATAAACATGAATTTATTATATGAGACATAAATATGAGGTTTTCACTAAGTTTAAACAATTTAAATTCTTAGTAGAGAATCAACCAAAACATAAGATAAAATTATTGAGATATTATATAATGGAAGGGAATATTTTTCTAAGGAGTTTGATGAGTTTTGCAAGCATGGATGTATCATAAGGTAAAATAATATTTCATATTCACCTCAACATAATGGGTTGTAGAAAGGATGAATCAAAATTTAAAGAAAGAGCCAAAAGTGTGTCAAAGTGATGCATAGTTGGATAAATGTTTTTGGGTAGAAGTTGTGTGTACTACTTGCTACTTGATAAATAGATCCCCTTTTAAGGCTCTTGATTTGACACCTTATGAAGTGTGGATAGGTAAGAAACCTTTAATTTCACATTTAAGGGTTTTGGGATATGAGGCTTTTGTTCACATGCCTAAAGAAAATAATTCTAAGTTGGATCCAAAAGCACAAAATGTATCTTCATTGGATATAGTGAAAATATTAAAGGTTATAAGATTTTGAACCCTCTAACAAAGAAAGTTGTCTATTCTAGAGATGCTATTTTTATGGAACTTAGAGCTATTTTTATCCTAAATTTCCCAAAGATAAAGAAATGGAAAATATAGTTCATTTGACTTGAAGCAAGAGGATGCACATAAGGAAGAAAAATAATCGATTTGAGGATGCATAGGAAGTATAAGGTTTAAGTGGAAGTCTTGAGTAGGATGATCCTAAATTTATAAAAAAGGTTAAGCACGTAGAAGTACTAGACGAAGAGGAAGAGTGCCTTAATCCTACATTTAGAAGATCTATAGTAAAATAAAATCTTCTTGAAAAGTATAGCCCACCATATTTATGCCATGTATTTTCATTACTCAATGCTAATGATGAACCTAGATCTTATAGGGAAGCTATTTTAGTAGATGAAAATGAGTCTTTACATCAAGCCATGTAGGATGAGATGATGGATTTTGTCTCTTGTGCCACTTGGGATCTTTTACATTTTCCAAAGGAAGGAAAGTCATTGGATGAAAATGGATCTATAAGAAGAAATTTGGAGTAGGTAGGCCATTGAAGGGGTACACGATTAGACTTGTGGACAAGGGTTAAGTTCCTAGAGAAAGGGAGTTGATTTTGGTGAAATATTATCTCCTATTGCTAAATTATCTCCTATAATATTTATTTTATCTATAGCTAAATTATATTGTGTAAATCTCCTATGTTGTTAATTTCTTTGTTATTGTTGATTTAAATCTCCATTAGAATTATACAAGTTATAAATTTTACTACTTAACCTCAACACAAATCTTGCAAGACACCAAGTGATGAGATCTGAGTGACTAGATCCATGTTGATGAAATGGCCAAAGGATGTTTATCTATTTAATATTAAAAGTTGTGTTGGAGTTGATTCGCATTGATTTCATCACCCCTATATGATGACCACTATACACTTAAGGACTCTTTTTTTGGTGATGAATAATATAAAAAAATGGAGACTTTAATGTCAAAGAATCTTCAACCAAAGGATTAGCATGATCGATCTTGATCCTTTTGTTTCAATTAAAAAGAGGATGACTTACTTTCCAACATTAAGATTCTTAACAAAACAACAATCTCTTGTTTATCATCTAATGGCATTATAGTCTCCATAACTTTTTCTTTTTGCCTAACAAGATTAGAGACCGAACTAATAAACAACCCTTTGTTATAGTGTTAAACTACTTTATGGACTAATAATCTTGAAATTGTGTAAAATATAGAATAGTATTCTAGCTTTACCATTATTAGATAATCATAGATTATATTATAAAAACCTATTTTAGATGCAACAAAAGATATTTCAATATTTTTCTCTTTCATTATTACTAAAAAATGCAATTATCAGGAGATGAGAATTGGTATTGGTACATGACATGGGGACAACTATTGGCATCAGAAACATAGATCAATACTAGTATATGCCACTCTCAAATAAAGTTGAAGACATATATTTGAAGATAACAATTTTAAAAAAATGATACATATAATTTAAATTTAGAAAAAAATCATAGAATGGATATGCAACTTTAATGAATATCAAATGTGAAAATTAATTATGTTGGTCTATTAGTGTATTTCTTTAATTCTTTATGCTTTTGTCAACAATATGTCAAAATTTTATAAAACATAATGTAATTTATACAATATAGTTGAGAAATCTCTATAATATAAGATGTTTCCCAATTTCCAAGCGATGCTTCTAGGAGACATATAGATCCAAATAAACTTTATTTAAAATTTATTCTAATGTTTGGAGACATCCTCATATGAATCTTTGAGATGGTGACATGCTTCCAATATGCAAGGTGATTAACAAGGATTAATGTATGAGTCTCCTAATAACTATATTTAAGAGTATTTAACTCAACATATAAACTTATTTAATTACCTTTTATTTCTTAATAATTTGTTTATATTATTAAAAAATTCATTTTAATGTTTTTCATATTAATAAAAATCTTCTATTAAGTAGTCATAAATCTATATCATTTCTTCAATAAATAAAATAACTTCTAATATTCAATTCAAAAATACTTCTAGATGCAACATATACAATCAACTATTATATAATTATATTTAAACATCATATTTCTTTATTTTTTAAATTTGATTTAAGAAGAGAATCCACATAAAAATATAAACACTTAAAAAACATTTATTAATAAAAAACAACTCACTTTAAGCTAATAAATTTTGTTACATAAAATCCTTTTAAAACTAAGGTTTGGTTCCGAGGAAAATGCATGGGTCTCATAATACCGTACGTGCACTAGCAAACCTTCTTTTTGTGCTTATCCTTATTATTATAAAATATATTTTCTATCTTGACATTACTAATTATGCCGAAGGCATCCCATGCTTAGTATTTGGGAGGCCTTTTTGCGTCTGACGGTGTAGATTTGTGCACAGGCAATCGCCTGCGGTCAAATGCATCTGAGCGGCTCAGATGTAGAAGGGTTCAAATTTATGGATAGGTCGGCGTCCCATGCTTAGTATTTGGGAGGCCTTTTTGTGTCCAATGGTGTAGATTCGTGCACAGGCAATCGCTTATGATCAAATGCATCTGAGCAGCTCAGATGCAGAAGGGTGCAGATTTAGGAACAAGTGATGAACTATGATTAAATGGATCATAGTTGTTCATCATTTTCCACCAATTTCCTGGTTGTTTTCCCCGCTCCTCCAAACTCTTCCTTGCTGGTATGGACCTTTCACTTCTCCAAATTGGTGAGCTGCACTCTCGAAAGTGATTGATGTGGCCACAGAAACGATGTGACAATCATTAAGATGCTACTAAGTAAGACCTAAAACCCCTATATTTTTAGATTTTGTTTACTTGAATAGATTGAAGCAATAGTTTTCGGAAGATTGGTTTTGGTTCACGTCATTTGCTTTCTCCGCTGCATAGAGAACAATTGATATAGCAGTTGTCTACAACTTGTCTTCTGAGGGTTTGGATTTTTTTATTGAAATTCTAATCAATTGAGGTTGCTGCTCAGGTTCACGCATTTGGAGCTGCAGTACCCGGTGTGACTGCCACAGGCTTCGCGTTGAAGAATAAAAATTGCCAAGCCCTCCGGAATAGTGTTTTTTTGGTTTGTAAAAGGGTGCTTTCAATGGGGGTTTTATTAGTTTGCGAAGCAAGCAGCAGCAGAAGAGGCGAGTCGTGGGGCATGTTAGGGTTATGAATGAGAATGTTGTGGGCAACGACCTCAGGACCATGAATTCGGTTGTGGTGTCCATGGAAGGAGGGAAGCCTAAAATTTTGACGAATGTGGAGGGGCAGAGGACGAAGCCCTCTATAGTTGCTTATACAAGAAATGGGGACAGGCTTGTTGGGTAGATTTCCAAACACCAGGCTGTTGTGAATCCCAAGAATACATTCTTTTAGGTAAAGAGGTTTATTGGGTGGAAGATGAACGAGGTGGATGAAGAGTCGAAGAAGATTTCTTGTAGGGTTGTTGATGAGAACAACAATGTGAAATAGGATTTCCTAGCTATTGGGAAGTAATTTGTAGCTGAGGAGATTTTTGTTCAGGTTAGTTGTTTTTTTTAAGGGGTTGAGCGAGTCATTATCTTTTGTTAGGGTTTGATTTTCCAATTCTTGTTTGATTGTAGAGCACAACACGTTTGATAATCTTGCTTTCCAGGTCTTTCTTTTCTTCTTTAAACTTGCAGAAGGGTTTAATTGTTTTATCGTTATATTTTGGTATGCCTGTGCAAACGATGGGAGTGGTGTCATCAAACTTGTCGTTAAAGCCTCTACCCCCAGCTCAAGTTGGTATGAAATTGCAAATTCTTTTATTCTTTCAATAAAAAATAAGATCGTTTTGATGAAAAATATTTGGTTTTCTTTTTTTGGGTTTTGAATTGTTTC
>VDFB02078294.1:0-11959 GCA_007258455.2 Sequoia sempervirens
TTGGAAATGGATTCACTCTGAGAGGGGGGTGAATCATATTGAAGTAATTTTTAAAATTTTGACTCTAAAGGCACAATAGAACTTTTTACAAATTTAAACTCAATGTGGTAGACTTGTTTATGCAAGTGTACATCAACATTTAAAATCAGATTGACATGAAATTTGATTAACATTTACAACTCATGTTAAAAGCATCATATGATATTGTTCAATTAAAGTGTGAACAATCTTGTATGTGCTTTTGTAACGGAACAACAACTTTTCCCAATGCACTTTTAATTTGCTTAACATAAGACTTTTTAACTTTGCATGACAACCTTTTGAAATAAGAAACTTTTGAGCATACTAAAAGTATCAGAGCATTCACTGAATGAGCACATTAACATGAAACAAAATGAGAGACAAATAAAACCACATAACACGAGATTTCCTGAGTGGAAAAACCCTCTTGGGGTATAAAAAACCACTCGCTAAAATTTCCTTTTTATTAATCAAAGAGCACCAACTCCCATAATCTTTCTGAAGCACCAACTTCATCAAACATTCAAAATATTGCAACCCATTAGAACCTTATAACTACGATCATTCTTTGCAGTCATAAAATTACAATAGGATACAAAATGATTTTGCAATAATGCTCAACTCAAAACATAATCTCTGTAATAAAATCAAAGATAAAAACAATATGAGCCCACTCTTCTTTTTACAAAATGATTTCACAATAAGCAAAAATTTGTTCAGACAATTTCCTCTCTTCTCATCACTCACTACTTTGTGTTTTTGTAGAGATACATATATACAATGTTTGTGAAACGGTTATACAACTTTGTCAAGAAAACCCAATTTCAATAACCAGAGTTTATGAACTAGAAAGAACCATAATATTTGATCATGATGCCAATCAAGGATATTTAAGAAAAAATCAATGATATGAAGATGAAATGCCACTGTGAGATGAAACCCTTGAGTTTACACTCGAGTTCAAGGTAGTTTCATATTAGTTAAGAATTTTATTCAAAACTAAAACAAATTTTTCCTCTTTTACTTCTCATTTACCAGATTTACCTTTGAAAAATCAAACATAATGCATAGATATTACCTCTGTCATGGTGGATTTAACTTGCAAATAAAATCCCTAAAGTTCTTCATGAAAACTGCCCAAACTATCGCTTCCAGCTCAAGTGAAGACCACCAACTATCTTGACATCCATCAAAATCCAACATAACTAAAAACCAAGTCAGAATGCCACAACAACCTTGCTCAATATGCAACTGTAATTCCAACATGGTGGCGCTAGGGTTTAGTTCTTTTTGTTTACCCTACTTTTCCCTTCATCAAAACTCCAAAAAAAAATCAATGAGACTTGAAATCCAAAGTAAATCATATTACAATCATTTTGAAATCCATATCACCAACACAATGAAACATTAAATGAGTTCCAAATCATAGACCATGCGTGTTGTCCAAGTCAACACAACCAACATTCTTATTAAACAATAATACTATTGTTGCCAAGTAAGCAAACCAAATATAATACATATGCCGACAACCCAAGTCTCCAAAATACTATGTATTAACTGTTGTGCAATGCATGATCGATAGTCAAAGACATGCCACTTTTCCAATCACTTTATAAGTGACAACCTTAATGTATATTGTCAGCCTTTAAATGCTAAAGTACCACTTTAAAAAAAAAATCAACCAACTTATATCACAAGAGAACATAATCCAAAATATAAATAAATGTGAATCCATATAGCATGTGAAGGCCCAAGAATGTCGAAATACTTTTTATAAGAAATGGTATGAAAAGACTTAAGCAATACCATTTCTTATGAAGCTATAGTAGCCAACTCAAGGATACAAGATTGACTAAGTAACAGTACAAACACCTCCACCTCATGTAGAATGCAATAACCCTTGTGAAATATATGTATAGCATGTTAACATGTGCACCAAACTAATCAAAGAATTGTGAGATAGCCATGAAGATCACCAATAGAATTGCCATGAAGACATAATGAATCTTGTCAATAATGCCATGAACAAAAATAATCAACTGAAACAATATACCTATTGTGTAATAAAGAAGGACCAATTTGTCAAGATGAATTCAACTGTTCCATGATATCACTTTGAAAACTAATACCACCTGAATAACTTTTATCTACACATAAAGCTTAACATGATCAGTACCACATTATGTGATGAACAAATGCACCCAAATACATCAACCCAAAGCATGATCACCAAAATCTAAAACCTTCCTAAATGAAACAAGGGTTTAAGATGGGACGTGAGAATTAAGGTTCCATCAGTGGCTCTGACTGGGGACACATGTCTCTTGCAGGCATGGAGAAATCTCAAGAATCTCAGGTTGAAGCAAACGAAAATGTGGATTAAAACCAAAGGACCCAAACTGAGGAACTACCTAGATGAGGTAGCAAGACCCAAAACAAACCAAAAAGAAAACACACCTATATACATAATATACAAAGTACATTGTACATGGAAGAGAACATACTCAGGAGAAGTATGGCTTTAAGAATTTTCCATGTACTGGCAGTTCAAAAAGTTCACTTGTTAGGCTCTAAAGAAAATATGAATCTTCTCTATGAGTGTTGACTATCAAATAAGGGCCAATCCATAATGCTTCAAACTTTCCATGTTTTCCCTTATCCCGAGCTCTTGCATTCTAGGCTAACACCATGTTGTTAACTTCAAACTTCCTGGGAGAAGCTTTTCTATCATATAAGTGCTTAACCTACAATTGCATCTTCAAGTTTTTAGCTTGAGCTTCCCTCCTAGACTCATCCAACTACACCAAATTATTTATCCTGTGTTGTATATCATCACATATTTCTTCATCATATTCCTACACAAACCTGTACATTTTTAGTAGGTTATTCTGCATAAATCTTACCTCTAGACCATATACTAAGCCAAATGGTGAATAACTAGTAGCCTTTTTCACAGTCACTCTATCTTCTCAAAGTACCTGTTTTAATTTTGAATCTTAGGATTTTTTGTTCTTCTCCACAATTCTCTTGATTATCTTCATCAAGCTCTTATTACTAGACTCAACTTGACCATTTCCTTGAGTATGGTAAGGTGAAGAATAAGAAACTTGTATGCCATTTCTTTCACAAAATTCCTTAAATTCATCTGACCTAAAACACATAGCATTGTCTGAGATAATTATTTGAGGGACTCCAAATCTGATAAGAATATTATTTAGTAGAAAATCAACTACCACCTTGCTTGTTGCCTTCTTTGTAGGTATTGCTTCCACCCATTTTGTAAAATAATCAGTGGCAACAAGAATCCATGAGTGACATCCACTAGATTTTTTTGATATCTCCTCTATGAAATCAATTCCCCATTGCTAGAAAGGTACTTCAACTGTCATAGATCTAAGTGGTAAATTTCCTGAGAATTTCAATTTTCCTGAGAATCATTGACAAGCATCACAAGTTTTAATGAATTTGTGAGTATCTCTAAAAATAGTGGCCCACCAGAATCCAACTCTTAAAATCTTGTGTGTAGTAGTCTTTTCCATGTAATTACCACCACATACCCCATTATGCATTTCCTGTAGAAGTTCCAATGCTTTTTTTCCATCTACACACTTCAGAAGTAATTTTTCCAAGCTTCTCCACCATAACTCATTGTCAATAATCACATATTTGATAGCATGCAATTTCAAGGTTCTTTTTCCATTGTCAACCACATTAGTAGGACATTGCAAAGTTTGCAAATACTGGATAATTATTCTATACCATCCACATGTTTGCATATCACAAAGAGGTGCAACATCAATTATTTCAGCCTGATTAACTTGATTTGCTTCCAAATTTTCCTCTGCCATTAACTTGGCTAGGCCTTTTCCTCTTACTAATTTGGTAATCTAAACTTCAATGTTAAATTCCTAGATCATGTTGATCCATCTACACCTCCTGCCTGTTGTCTCCTGCTGACTAAAAATGTCCTTCACAACTACAATTGGTACAAAAGCTATAACTGTAGCCCCTTGTAAGTAAGTTCTGAAATTCTTTACCACCTTTACCAAATTATACACTTGTTTTTCAGTAGTGTCATATTTCAATTCTGTAGCTTGTAAAGATTTGCTAAAGAATGCAATTGGCTCTTCAAAACCTTGCTCATTTTTATATAGTAAAACAACATCAATAGTATGAAAAGAAGCAAAAGAGAAAATGTGCATTGGTTTAGAGAAGTCAGGAGACTTCAAAACTGGAGCCTCTTTAATAGATTTTTTTATCTTCTTGAAAGCTTGACTAAGCTCTTCACTCCAAAGTACCTTTTCACCCTTCTTTAGTATTTTGGAAATAGGTCTTGTAATTTTTGCAAAATTGGTTACAAATCTTCTCAAAAAATTTATCTACCCAAAAAATAACTAGATACCCTTCACATTTTTTGGCTGGGGAATCTTGTCAATAGTTGGTACTCTTTCAGGGTCTATCCTTACTCCTTCCTTGGACACAATATGCCCTAGTAGTTTTCCCTAGGTGACCCCAAAGGCACATTTCTTTGGATTCAAAGATATTCCATATTCTAGTGATCTGACAAAACCTTTCTCTAAATGCATGCAATGATCCTCTTCTTTCTTAGAATAAGTGGTCAAGTCATCTTGATATACAACCATAAATAAATCAATATAATATAAGAAAGCTACATCCATAGCTCTCTAAAAAGTGGCACAAACGTTTGTTAAGCCAAAGGGAATCCTTACATATACATAGGTACCCCAAGGAGTAGTAAATGCATCCTTGTACTACTCAAACTCCTTCACTTTTACTTGATTGTATCCTCAGAAACTGTCCATCATTGACAATAGCTCACAACTAGTTACCTTTTGTAACATGGCCTCCATGTTTGGTAAGGGATAATTGTCCTTTAATGAGGATACATTCAAGTTCCTGAAATTGACACACAGTCTTATGTCACCATTCTTTTTCCTCACTGGTACTAGATTGGATACCCATGAAGAATGTCTAATGGGTTTTATAATACTAGCCAACCTCAACTTTATCAACTCCTCTTGCATCTTGGGAGCTAAAGTAGGATTAATTGATCTTTGTTTCTACCTGAATGGTTTTGCATCCTCTTTTAAAGGAATTTCATGCTGAAAAAATTCCTCCTTGTAAGCTTTCAAGTCATCATATGACCAAGCGAAGACATGCCTATATTTTCTAAGCAAGGAAATTAGCATTTCCTTCACCTTTGGTTTTATCTTCTTTCCTATATAGACCTTCTTTGGGGCATTTTTAGTTCCCAAGTTCACTTCTTCTAAGTCTTCTAGGTGAGTAGCAGTTGTTTTGGCCTTACTAGTATCTTGACTATCAAAGACCCTTTCAAGAGCTACAAGGCCTTTGGGTATTTTGTTTGTTTTTAATTGGATGGACTCTTTTCCAAACATTGTTTCTTGTCCATTAGTATTCTCTACAAATCCATTAAAATCAATCTCCTGACCTTCATATTTATTAGCACATTTTAGGAATCTAAGGATATCCTCATCATCATTAAAAATCTACCAATTGTATACATTGTCGGGGATAGAGGGCCTTGTTTGTATCTCAACCTTTGAAATTCCTATGAAAGTTACATCATTAGGTCTCAATGCAATATTAGCCAATAGATCAGCCACTCTGTTATGTCCTCTCTCCATCCAGTCAATTCCAAAAGCATCGAATTGTTCAATGGAATCCCAAACAACATTCCGATATTGCCTTAATCTATTATTCTTGCAAGCATACTTAGCTCTTACTTGGGATATGACCAGCTTAGAATCACCAATTACCATTAGCTTTTTGATTCCATGTTTTTCAGCAAGTCTCAATCCCAATAACAAGGCTTCATATTCTGCTATGTTATTTGTACAGACAAAAGATAGTGTAAAAGAGAACTTATAAGTATTTCCAGTAGGTGATACTAATAAAATCCCTGCACTAGATCCTTCTTTAGAGCTTGCACCATCAAAGTACATTTTCCATAGTCCTTTATTAGACATCCTTGAAACTTCATTTTCTATAGGTGTAGGACATCTTTCAATCTCTCTTGGTGCCTCTTCTACCTTGAACCTACCAATGTCAGTATCTATGAAAAGAATTGTGTCATCTTCAGGGACATGTTCCAACATATGTGGGACCCTAGACTCTCTCATTACTTGGATATTCCTACTGTCAATGGGAAATGTGGCATAAGAAATGTCACACTGCATACTACCTCCCATAGATGCACTCCATTTTCATGATAATAACATTCCATAATTAGGTGGGATATCAACCACTACCACACTCATTTTAAACTCTTTATTAGGGAAAGCTACTAATCTATATGGAAGCTCATTTATCACACCTACCACAGGGACCTCTCTGGCATCCATGGCATAACACTTACCATGAGTGCTATCAACCTTTAACCCTAATGCATCCATGATTTTAACTGGTATGATATTGTTTGATGCACGAGAGTCAATAATACAATTCTTTATGAAATTCCCCCCAACTATCAAGGTAAGAAAAAATGGATCTATCTTATCTAGACAAGTGTTCACATAATTTCCAAGAAAAATGTGGGGAATCTCAACAATTACTCCTTCAAATTCCTTACCTTTCTTATCCTTATCACTTAGTTTAGAAGGAGTGGGTTCCACTAAATCATTATTGGTTATAGTAGTGCCGGTGATAAGGGCCATTGCCTTTTGTTTATGCTCCTCTATCCTCATCATTTCAAGAAAAGGTATAGACAAATTTAACTTGGCTAAGTAACTAAAACATATCAACAGGAGTATACTTGGGAAATTCAGTTGAAGGCATACCTTGTTCATTGCTATTCTCCCTTTGTTGATTTCTAGTTGCTTCAGCCTTGTGTTTAGTATCTTTTCTCATGGCTTTAGGGACTTGCTTATGTGTCTTGGACTTTTTAGCAGAAAATTTGTGTCCAGGAGTAGCTTTTGACTTGCCTATTCTCTTGGCCCAAATTTTATCTCCCTTGCCCTCTTTATCTTTGACAACTTCTATTTTTTCATCAGGTTCATGTTCTTTTCCCTTAGCATTCTATTATTTGATGAATAGACCAATAGGACTACCTTGTTCACCTCCAATCATTCTATTCCTTAATTGATAAGAACTCCTAGCTTGAGCAGCTAGGACCGCAGTGTGTTTTGCAATTTCTTTTGTAGAAGGTCTTCTTAATGAGACACCATCTTCAATCGACTCCAAATTGTAAGTCTCAACATCACTAGTGTCATCCTCATCAGAAAGAACTTGTTGATGATATGCATTAGCAATTTTCCTTTGATTGTCAACATCTACTTCATAAGAATCTTCATTAGAAGAGCATTCACTGTAAGCAATATTAGAATCATCCATAATAATAAGTACATCCTCCTCCTCTTGATCTTGTTGATCACACTCCTCAGGTATGTTATCTTCTACTTCCACCATTTGTGCTACTGCACATTGCTGCGAGGAATGTGGCATTTGAAAAGTCATACACCAAGGAGTATCCTCAACAAAATTTCCTGAATTATTTTGCAGAGGGTCTGGAGGAACTTTGTTTTGGGTATTTCTATGATTATTTGAGATAGGCTTCCCATTATACCAATTGGTATTGTAAGGGTGGTCTTGCATCCTAGGGGGTCTTTTATTCATTTGGTAATTTTTTGGTTGGTCCTTCTCTTGCCTTTCAATTTTATCATTGATAGTTTTCATGAAGCTATCAAGCTTGTCCTCAATTGTTCCCCCTTTAGTGTCTGGACTCTTTTCTTTCCTTTTTGAACTTTTGAAAAGTCTCAGATCATCTCATCTACCAACTTTACTAGTTGTTTTGCTGATATTTTCAATTTGTTCTACTATCTTAAAAGCTTCTCTTAAAGATTCAGGACACTTATCTAGCAAATGGTAACTCATTTTCACATCGAAAGCATTGCAGTAATTTACCAAGCATATATGATCATTTAAGTGTAGAAGAGGAGGCAACCTTTTTCTAGCCTTTTGGAACCTTGTATTAAACTCAACAACAGATTCATTAGATCCTTTTACAATATTATTGAATTGATTCAACATAAAACTTGAACCAGTCTTGTCACCATATTGTTCTCTAAAAACCCTTTTGAACTCCTCCCAAGAGCCAATGCTCTCAATAGGTAAACTCTTGTACCACTCTCTTGCATCTCCAACAAGAGACTGCATGAATAACTTCATCATGACATCTTCTACTTCTACCTCAAAATCATCCATAACATTAGCAAATTCTTTGAGGTGGTCTTCACCACTTAGCATTATTTCCAGATAATTTGACTAGAGCAAGCCTGAAATCTTTAGGAAATGGGTTAGGATAGCTAGGTATTCTAGTGAAACACAACTGTTGGTATCTGTCTACTTGGAGTGTCCTCCTAGTATGTCTATCCCTATGATAATCTTTGTGTTCATCATATTTCCTGCTATTAGAGTTGCTACCATCCTTTTCCTTTCCACTTTCACCATCACCTCCTCCTTTCTTACCTCCCTCATCATCTTCAAAATAAGACATATCATTCTTGTTCTTTCCTCCACCACTTCCACCAGGAGTTTGTCCATTTGATTTCCCCTTTTGCAACTCACTCACAGTGTTTCCACAGCTTGAAGCCTCTGGAATATGGGTGGACATTTGAAGGAATGCAATCTTCCTTGCCATTTTTGCATTAGAAGCTATTATTTCAACTTTCTTCAAATATTCTCTTAGATTTTCACTTTCCAACTACAACCTTAATATCTCAAGATTTGGAGATGCATCAGATGGGGTCAAATCAACTTTAGCTCTATTTTTGGGGATTTCAGTAGATGAAGTATTGGTTTTATCATTGGTTTTGAATGTAGTTTTCTTGGGTTGGTCAATAGGTCTCTTCCCATGATCTACAAATGATGTTTTCTTAGTAATAACAAGAGGATCTAAGGCTCTAGTGGCTGAAACAAACATTGTATAAGTATTAGCAGCCAAAGTTCCCATTGTGACTATTGCTCTAGGAATATCATCATTCATTTTATAAAGATTTTCCTCAGAGATTCTATGCTTTGCGGCCTCCTCTCTCATTTTCTCCAAATTTTTCCTCCTAGCATCTCTCTCAAGTTGTTTAGCTCTAATCCTATCTTCCTTTTCTTTCAAATATTTCCTTCTTTTCTCTTCTTGTTCTTAGAATATTAACTCCTCTTCTTCAATGGCTTTCATGTCATTATCTATATCTTCCTCATTTTCCAAAATATCCCCATGTTCACTTAGGGTGGGAGTAAAGTAAGGTTGGTCGGCAGGGTCTTCCTCAAGAGAAAAGTGGACTGGCTCATCAAGGGATTTACCTCATGGCTTAAAATTATTTCCATTGAAAATGGAACCAATTCTAGGGTTGAAGACTAGAGAACTTCTTATTCTTTCCCCAAAACTCCCATCTACCCTCCTCTCTTGAGATATTTAACTCACTATCAAAAACTTGTTCTACTGGAAAACTTCCCTAGTCTATGTTAGACTCTTGAACATTATTCCCTTCTTCGTGGACACTAGCACTACTTATATCAACATGAAAAGTAGGAGATACATTAGGATGGGAATCAAAAGACTTACTTGATTCAGAATGTTTCCTGACCCATTCAGGTTTCTTTTCCTTTATAGGTTCAGATTTTTCCTTCTGCACAGGATGCTTCTTCACATAACTTCTAGTCTTCCTCATAATGTCAAGTACTACAAAATATTTCTTGTTGTTTTATTTTTGAGAACTAACCTTCACACTGGTACTAGAGAACTTAGAGTCACCACCCAGGATACTGGGAAATAAAAGGTGATTGCACTTTGATTTTGTACTTGTTACTCCAAAAAATATTTTAAGCATTACTCAACAAAAAGTGGTAGAATGAAATAATACCTAATGCATAAGACCTAGTATGATGGGAGTAATGCAATAGACTTAAAACTAATTATTCCTTAAATAGCAAGGAATATTCACAATGAACAACTGACTCTGACTGTACCTGATCTAAACTTAGAGACTTTGGACTTGGCTAGTCCCCAACATAGTCGCTAATTTCTTGGTTATTTTTTTAAGAACCAAACTGATCTCTAGAAATACCTATGGATTTTGTCATTTCCAATTAACGGTAATTCTAAAGGGATTGGCCAATGAACAAATAGAGGTTGCTAAAGATCTATTCCTACTCTTTAGGCTTTGTGAAACCCGGGAAGGTTATCCCACAATGTATACCTAAATACCTTTCACAATTACAATCAAATACATTGTTAATAATAGATTTCTCTCATGATACCACTTAATAGTAACATTGAATAAGTTGGTAGCTTATTATGTCAATGTTATATATATATCAGATATGAGAGAAAAGACACCAAAAAATAAATAACAACAGTGTTCCTCTGAGATTTTATGGTTAAAAGATTTAGTAGTTACTGAATCAACACTATAACTGTAACACTAATACCCTACACGAACCAGTGTCTTTATCCCAAGCACAAAGTCAATACCTTTTGACAAAACCTGATAACAATTCAAATAATAACACATATAACCCCAAAAAATATTGCATTACAACATTCCTCTATGACGTTCAAGATTATCACTTCTTACAAATATCCTAGCACATAGTAATTATAAGTTATCAATCTCATATAAGAATTTACATCAATTCATTGAATCAATAACCAAACATGAAACTGAACATCCATCAGATAATGACAAATACAAGTGAAAGAAATCCTTGACTACTTTCAATCATAACCCATAACATACATACAAGGAGAGAGAATAACCACGAAACCAACATTAATTTGTATTATAAATGTTATACCATTATCAGTCTTACATGCATAAGTATGAACTCCAAAAGAAACTTAAAATAAAGACTCTATAAATTGCTTTATATTTGTCTTGAAAAAACTAATAGTATCAGCTCAAAAAAATTCAGACTCTTGTACTTTTGGTCCTGAATTCCTTCTTATAGAGGTGAAGGAGCAAAATAAGCCTTAGACTAGATAGCACACATGTCATGATCCCATAGGACCGCTTGCAACAATATTCCCTTCTTAGTTATGTTTGAGTCTTCAGGTGGAGAAAATAAACATGAGGCAGAATTATCCTCAACTCTTCATGGAAAATAAGTCCCACCTTAAAAGACATCATTAGTTTGTTACAACAATTACAAGATATTCTCCATGTGCTCAAAATGCCAACAATAAGAAAATCAAAACAACAAAACTTATGAAGCAAGGAAAAGAAAGTAGAAAAATTTCAAAATGTGTTAATCCACATTAGCATCACATGATAATCACTTTGAGTTTTAAGGAGAGAATAATATTCTACCATGTTATATCAAAAGCCTAATCTGTATTGAATGCAAGCTATGTATTATTCTTCTCCTGACCATTATTTTCCTTATTCACTTTGTGTATCTCTCCAACCAAATGTTGTATTCTTCTTCAGTGGGCCATTTAACATTCAATAACTCATACACCTTAGCAGTATATTGGGAGTACCTTGCATCAATTAAAATCTTGGCTTCCATAACAAATATATCCATTTTTTATTCAATTTCCACCATTGTATCAATGTTTGAATTGAACAAGATGTAATCGGTGACAGATAAATGCATCATAGTTGCTTCAAGCAATCTTCCCAAATCTTCCTTCCGGGTGTCAAACGGATGCAATTCACCTTTTGAATTCAATATAATTTGAGGCATACCATGATCCTCCATCTCCTTGAATATTTTAAACTTACTTTGGAGTTGTATTCCCAACTTTCCATGGAAAGTAGTTACCTCATTTATTGAGTCACTAGTTTTCAAGATTTCAGGAATATTTGTGGGTGCCTCTGGATCCTCATTCACTTTTGGCATCATTTATTTTAGAGCACTTACCCTAGCAATCCAATTATTCCATTTATCCCTAAAGGCCTCATAT
>VDFB02078295.1:0-59770 GCA_007258455.2 Sequoia sempervirens
ATTCTAACAAATTTGGGACACTTGACCTTCATCTCCATTTTATTCCTCTTCACACTTGACAATTTGTTCTTCTAAAGGGAACACACTCTCCTTTTCCCTCTAACCTCTTCGTCTTCAACCGTCCATTCTCTAGATCGAATCCAGACTGTTGATTTCTACCACCTAGGCTCATGCCTTGGAAAATCTATAAATAGGCCCTCATTTACAACAAAAGCATATAAGAGTTGAGCATAATTACACTTTGCAGAATTTTCACTAGCATTATCATCTTAGCATTGGGCATTTTAGCATTAGCATTTTAGTATCAATTGGTTTAATCATGGAATTTGCATTAGCAGCATCTTAATTACAATATTTGCATCATATCACTTTCATTAGCAATATCATAGTAGCATCATTATCTTTGCACATCATTTACAACTAGTTTAGCAATCATGTAATGTAGGAAATATTTCTTGCATTTCCTGTATCTCTCATTCTTTAGGTTGCCATTTGGAAAGTCATGTGCACAAACAATCTAAGAGCAAAATGACTTAAAGAATCCTTGGAGATAAAGGACAATGAGATGCCATTGAGGAATTGTTTGTTTCAATTTGATTATTGTTCGAATTCCTTGATATAATGTTTCATTGGTGTGCTGTATATGTTTTTAATATCTTATTCACAATACATTTTACATACACACAAGTATCATTGTTAAATCCTCGTTTAGATAAGTAGTAGTATTTAGATCCTCGATTATAACTTTCTTAATTTGATTTGATGCCATTATAGGGTTGAGCCTAGGGTTTCTTCTTCTTAGTAAAATGTAGATAGTAGGTCAATACTTTGACATACAAGCACAAAGAAAAGTAATAAAAATATAGTGCAAACTATGATAGGTTTTAAATCTAACATGGAACCCTATAAAATAAGAAAAAATAGATGTGAAAGTAATATTAGAAAATAAAACACTAAGGGGAAATATAATGGTTCAAGAGACCAGGTTTACTAATTTATATAGAGGAAATAAAACACTTCATACATTAAATGTTTATGCTAATATATTAATTAAGGTAATCAATATTAAATGTAATATAGATAAAAGAGTCTAATCTAGACAAGTATTAGAAATATGCTAAAATTGATAAAGAAGGATAAATGCTCTTAAGTTAGTGTGTGATGAAGAATGGTATACTGAAATGTACACTTTGTGATCTAACTTTAGAATTTGAAATGAAATCTACATTATTAGGATTTTAATAGACTGAAACATGAAATGTGCTATATTTAGGGTTTAAATAGTCTAGGCAGTCATAATCCTCAAATTTGTGGTTTCAAATCTCTACATAACCTTGATCCTATATTCGTGGCCTTGAACTTTATGTCCTTAGACTTTAGAATCATGTTTGTCTATGCATATATGATTGGTAGGATATACACTCAAGTGAGGGAATCCACATCTTATCTTGATTGTACTTAGGCCCTATTCAATATTCAAACAAGAATGAAGACACGTAATATATAATACACATACAAATGTATAAACATTTTACATATTTAAATGTTGATGCAATGTTTGCCCTAGATGTTTAAGAACGATATGCCACTAATATTTACAAGTATTCTTATATCTGAAATAACAATTAACTAAAACCAAACTAACATAAACCTATAAGAAATTTTACATTTAAAAACTTGAAATAAATGTTAGTATGACCATTTTGAATTTAAAGTAAAATCACTTGAAAAGACTTCATAACCTAAGCAGAACTTCTCAATATGCCGATAACGATCTAAGTTTTTGTCTTGTCCAAAGACACAAGGTAAGGCTGAATAATCAAGGAGCAAATAATTTTGTCCTTTTATATTTAAAAGCGTTAGTCGGGAAGTGATTAAATTCGAGGTTATAACATGTGTTACATTAATTAAAAAGAAAAATACAAACTGAGCGTAACGTATCTTATGATTTTCTTTTTTTATCGTGTTTTGTCTTTACCGTTCTGTTGCTTTGGTCGCAGTTCAAATCTCCAACTTATTAAATCTCTTCCAATTCAATTCAATTCAGTTACAGGAGATCAGTTGGGGGGCACAAGTGCCAGGTAATTCTAGTCCTCTCTTTCATTTTTTCTTGCACTTCACTTTTATACAAATTTAGTGCAAAAGGTTGCCTGTAATCAAAAGATCCCCTGTTTTTAATTTTTTACAATTTACTGCAAGCGTGAACTGTGTGAGTTAATTATGTTAACCTAAATTTAATACTTTTAGGCGTCCTTCGGCTTTTTAATTGAATTTTTATTTTCCAAGCGAAAGAAACAGTTGTACAGCCATGCTTCAGATGCCGATATACATAAACTAGGTTTTGTGCATAAATAATTGAATGCTCTGTAACGGCCTTCTAAATCACCTTTGGCCTTCTATGTTTATGCATCTGGCTTTAAATTTAGCATTCCTTAGCTGTAAATTTTGTAGGTTTCGTTTAGTTCTTGAAGGGTTTTGTACTCATTCATTTTAGTTTTATCTTTGTTTGTGTAGTTGTTTCGGTGTCAGCAATTTTATGCATGCACTAAAATTGTTTGACCCAGAGCCGAAGACAATTTACTCCTCTTTGCTCCTGCAGTGGTGTGTTTGGTAGAATTTTACCCCTAGACCATATATATATAAGTGCGAATGTCTCATACTCCAAATTGGTTTCTCGCTTGACAGGCTCGGCAAGCACTTAGAAAACTATGTATACTCCCCTCTCTTTCGCATATGAGAGTGAATTTTGATGTTCCAAGGAATCCATCAAAGGGTTCTTGAAAGGTGGCCTTCGTAGCTTTATGTTTGACGTTGGTGCATGTGCTTAATTATCAAGAACCATGCTTTTCTGGATTTGTCAACATTGAGTATTTTAGCAAAGGATACACTGAGAATTTCAAAGATATGCCAGCACAGGTAGATTGATACCTGCAAAGGCAAGGGTAACATCATTGTATCAATCATAGTAATTGAACACTTTTTTTCTATTTACTCATCCATATTAATTCAAACCTGAAATTTTCAGTCTCAACAACATTGTTCACTCACATTAGTATTTAATACATTCTTCTTTGCCCAGGCTAATGATTATAGATACACATGATTCCCATGCCTTCAAGGCATAAATTGAATGTAATTAGCATATCATGTGTGCTTAACGAACAGAAACACGAGTATATTAAAATGCAAAAGTTACAGAGCCAGCCAGATTATCATATGCAATCCTTAGTTCTTAGAAGAGGAATATGCAAGGCATAGTCGTATTTTTTTTTTTGTTTGATCGAAAAGGAGGGATTATTAAGACCTTATTAGAATTAATGCTTGACAATATAAATAAATAAATTGGCATTTTATTGTTAATTTATAAAGCTGGTTTTGAGAGTTATATTCCCATAATTGGTTTTGTATGGGAATAATGGCTTTATAAAGCCAATACTATGTAACAGATTTTTGAGTAATGTGAATGACATAAGTTTTGAATTGGGAGTAATCTCATTTCTCTTTCATTTTATCATGGTATTAGAGCAGGTTTTTTGGGCCTCAGTCTGATTATCATCCATTGATTCATCTCTTCCTCACAGCGGTGCTTACAATGGTATTGCAGTGAAGACCACATGCAACTGCTATTGTTTTTCCACCTTTCTTACATGAATAGGTGAGCCATGTAGACCACATGTAAAATCCATTTGACTCCATCATTCATTTGCATTTCTTCTTTTTCTCTCTATTGTGTCCATTCTTGCCATCATTTAACACTTCATTCTATTCATCGTTATCATTCCAAAATTTTAAAAAATAGAAATCATATATACACCCCAATCTGCTACAAGCGTGCATTCAAAGAGGCGTTTCAACAGTGACAAACATTTGAATTTTTTTACAGTTTTTAATATTATACAGTGTTTTAATGAGGTGTTGAGGGTCTTTTTGAGGCGTTTGGACCATTTGAAGATAATTGAACAATTTTATTACCACTCCAACAACATTTATCTGTTGTTTTCTGCTACATTATTGTTCCAGTTAATTGGTACGCCCAGCCACTATGATTTTAACTGTTTATTAACTGAATCTTTGAATGTTTTGGATGGGTAGGGATTGGAACAACAAACAAATTATTGCAATATTTTTCACAGCAGGTAAAATATCCCAGTTTAAAGAATTTACATTATTGGTATGAAATATTTTTACAATTTCCAATAATATTTACAAGATTAAAAAGGAGATATAAGGGTATATTTTTGGTTGAAGCCAACATACATTGAATACAAAATGGGTAAACTAAGTCTTTATGAAAGATCTCTGAGACATTGTTGATGGTACTATGACAAAGCGAACAGATGGAAATGAACTTAAAAAATGGAAGGTAAAAGATGAGAAAAAAAATAGGTTAGAGAATACCTTTCACCTGATTGGAGCCCTACACACAGATTAGAAACCATTTCCCACAATCACACTCATTAGCAGGTTATAAGTTGATATAACCATTAACCACAAACATACTAATTGGCAGATTATCATAATTAAACATCATTAAATTCATGGCCGATTTAGTAATTCAATCATAAAGCATTTCAATATCTTTGGAGGGCTCAATCATAGGAGAGCATGGGAGAATGTGACTTGGATGGGGTGCCTCAGGACCTCTACCCTAGGCCCAAGAGTGGATATACCATCCCTCTTGGCCTCATGTGGCCCATGCCATCCATATGAGGTGGCCTACCTAGTGAGGTGTGCCCTTTCTGTTATCTCCTCATCTTGCCAACCATTTCCCTTTCTCTATGGTTTGACCTCTTGTGCTGGTTCATGGTGATGGAGGAGTGAGATTACAATAGGTGCCCCAAAAATCGTAAGCCCAAGTCGCTGTACCATTGGTACCCCCTTGGCCTCCTTGGGACTACTTGGTCCCCCATCATGAGGTGGCGTACCTAGGAGAGTGCCCCATCGCTGTTCCCCTCTTGTAATCTCAGCCCCCTCTATTATGGCTAAAACATTAAGGCTTATGACAAACAAATATTAATCATATTTACTGATATAAGGAAGCAGTCATAACAGCAGTGTATCATTAGTGTCTAATTAAATAATCACAATCACTTATATTAAATTATGCTGCACCATATAACTGTAAATCGGATTTCATACCAACTTCGAAAATCGGACTGCTGCCCAAATGCTAAATATTTGATTATTTCTAATTTGGAGGATGTAGACCTCTATTCCCTGTTATCTGTTTATATCTGCAGATGATTGCTGCCTTAATATTCAGAAATTATTGATTTTCCAGACTGAGTAGTTCTCTCTTCAATCGATGCCTTCTCTGCCTTGAATTGTTCACCCTTTATACCACGATAGGACTGAGGGTCATAACTTTTAAAGATATGAATTCGTCAAGGGACATGACTCCTTGTTAATGCCTTCTTAATTACAGATAGGAATAATTAATTTGACTAACATTATTCCTTGTGAAATCGCTCACTTATGAAGTCTGCCACCCTTAGTTATTATCATCTTGATTGCTGTTTTAAGGGAGGTTTCTTTTGGGTTCGAGCATTATTTAATTTAATCACATCCCCTTCATTAAATAATCACATCCTTTCATTAAATAATCGCTTCCTTTTATTTCTTCTCATTGCTGCCTTGTGAGGGATGACTATGGTTTATGGCGATCTGGTTCTGCTTCAACCCGTGTTTGGATTTGAAATTTGTGGGGCATGATAGTCCTCCCCTCCCAAATTTGCTTGTCCTAAAGCAATCACAACTTAAAATTTGCAATTTTTAAATATTGCTCTTTCTTGTGATGATATTAGCTTTAGTTGTGTTATTTTTGATAGGTATTGGAAACTCTAAACCAAGTGACGATTATTTGGTTATGTTTGATTCTATGTTCTTGGAGAGTGGCTCATAGTACTTGACCAATGAGGTTAATACCATCCTCTAAGTATGGGGGCAATTTATTGTCTTAAGTACTACCATTCCCCAATATCTCTCAACAACAAAATTGAGATTTTGGAAATTGGCAAGATTTGTAACTTAAGAAAAGTTTTCTCTCATTTCATCACTGCAAGAATCCTAGGCAAAGGTACAACTCTTTATGTCCCTTTGTTGAAATCTAAAGTCATGATGGACTGTAGGAATGTTGTGAATATCAAGATCCACTCCTTTGTGCCAGATCACTTTTGCATTTGCGTAAAGGACCTAGATGTTTGAATGATAATTTTCCCTTAGATAAAGTATGTTTCATTTTGTGTAAACATTAAAACAAAGTTTGAGGCAAGTTTGTTTCTAATGAGGGGCTTATAGTGTTTTAGTCAAACATCTATCATTCCCATAAGTAATTAATACTTAAGTACAAGCTTATGGGATTGATCAAGTCAACCAAAAAGATGTATAATAGTTTAGCATTCCTAGCAAGCAATAGGACTTAAATTTATAGTTTTACCCTATTTTCCAATTCGTGTTCTAGCCTCCCAAATTAATTGAAGGTTATCATTCCTGTTTGACATATCCCCATTTTCATATCTTGGAAAAGTATTGTTTGTTTCACCCGATTCCTTTAGACAATATCAATTTATTCCAAAGTTTGAAAGGCGAGAATGGTCCTGGGATTTGGGGGTTATCGGCCCATAATGTAACTTGATTTGTATTAAATTTATGAATGTAGAGCTACTTTAATCAAGAAAAAGAGCTTAGGAGAAGAAGACCCTTGGAGGAAATGATCTACTCTAGATCGTACGTATAGGAGTGAATTTGGTCCACAAGACAAAGTTCACTAGATCAGTTTTGGAATATTTTGTGGACCTTAATGTTATTGTTTGGCTTTTAAGGAATTGGCTATCCTAGGTCAAGATGATATCCCAATGTACTTATGTCTGGAAGTAAGATAATCTTAATCCATCTTTGTATCTTACTGATTCCTAAATTTCTGTGACAACTAGTTATGGCCACATGTGGATTTCTCTTTAAAAATCAAGTTGTATTGTTAGATTCCATTCTTGTCTATGTTGAGTTGTTGCGATTGATTATTTCATCCTTGGGAAATCTTCTGGTATTTTGATTGCTTGATTTCTTGATGGGTGATGATTGCTTATTGAATGTTAATGAATTGAATCATCCCTCATATTCATTTCTTGAAGGAGTCACCACTCTTCATGATTGCCTTTGATAGCAATACTTTAGTTCCAAGTTGATTGTTAAATTCATTTCCTGTTGATGGTTTCTTTACAAGGAGGTGATTCCCCCTTTATATATTTTATTGTTGAGGGAGTCATAGTCTTTCATATTTGAAGGGTCACAACTTTTCACATTTTCACACATCTTCACTATCTTTGAGAACCTAATTTAAGTCTCTTATAAAATTACTTAAGGTTCTATTTTAAATTGGATCCCTCAAATGATGGTATGGATGAAATGCTCTCCCTTTTGTACCACAAATCTGAGGGAGTGACACCTTTTCACTTCAATAGTCACAAGTTACAACTCTTCATTATTACATTTGGATACTAATAATAATTCAGTTTTAGATAAGTTAATTTGTTCGTGCCTCCAAACCCCAGAAGCATTTTGATAGACAACATTTTTAACATTTTCATAGTTTTAAAGCATAAAGTAATCTTAAACACAATGACGAGCTCCACCATATATCACAAATACCCAATAACAAGCTCCAACATACATCACAAATACATAGTGACTAGCTCTAACATTCATCTCATACACAATGGCTAACTAACACATGTCCATAATGCATCCTAGATAGAAAGATTATTGGTGCATTGCACGCTACATCGTGGGTCCTATCGTTTCCTTTGGTCTTCTGCACCAATGGACAAATGGGAAGAGGATTTGGTGCATCCCATACTACACTGCGGGTTTGTCCTCAACCCCACAAGGCCAAGTATACAATCTGATAACTGGGAAGGGGATTCGGTGTATCCCATACTACATCGCGGGTCTGTCCATCATCCCAAGGTATTCGTAAGTCACCAAGTATACACAGGAGTACACGTAATACATAAAGAATACACTGGAAGCATGAAGCTTACACGCGAATAAACGTAATACATGAAGTATACATATAAATACACGTAAGTCGCGTGAATACACGTATACATATGAGTACATGCAAGTTACAATATACACTTGAATTCACAAAGTATATTCAAGGTATACACATAGTCGCATAAATACATGTAGGTCACAAAGTATACACATGAATTCACAAAGTCACAAGGTATACATGTGAATACTCAAGGTCACAAAGTATACACATGCCTATAGAAATGTATGATTGGCCTACTTAAGAAGAAGGTTGAATAGTTAATTCTAATTGAATGGCGGTTAAAGTAGGTATGTCTCGTAGGCTGGCAGGAACATGCTCTGATACCACTTGTAATGTTCCCTAATTGGGAGTGCCCTAAATTTTCCCTAATTCCTTAATTTCCAAATAAAAAAATAGGTTAGAGAGTACCTTTTACCTGATTGTAGCCCTGCACATAGATTAGAAACCATTTTCCACAATCACATTGATTAGCAGGTTATAACCAAACTGATTTTTTTTTTTGCATACTTTTATCTCTTACCACATTAGCTGAAATGATAATTGATATTTGTTATTCGTTAATTACAAAGGAGATGAAAGCTCCTTAAATAATACAATGCAAGAGGATGTTTCTAAAAAGAAATAGACGTTAACAAGAGCAAAGAATTGAAAGTTACTAAAAACTAACTAGATTAACTGAAAGTAAACTACTAACTAACTAAAGGCTAAGATGACCATTAAATAATACAATAATACTTTAATACCCTCCCTTAATTGTAATGTCCCCTTTTTGGGATTAACCTAAAACTATGTACTTAATAGATTTTTGTCCTTCCCTCTTTCCTAACCCCATCGAAAGATGGTAGATTTTCTGTGCCAAGGGCGTGTGAACAGTCTCCAAGTGGACTCCCTCAAGGTTCCCTACCCATCTTGGGACCATCCATCAAGTGACCGAATTACCCGCCTTTCCCTCCACAAACTCCCTATCCTCAATTGGGTATTAGCAAAAGTGAGTATGCTCAAAAATCCATTCTTATATTAAAGAATCATAATTGCTTATAAGGTTCAATAATTGCTGCAAGCATCATTATTGCACAATCATGAATATAGTCTATATAAATATGTATGTGTCATCATCTCTAATTGACTTTAGTCTATATAATATATATATCATGATCTCTATATGAATATGTATGTAAGTTTCTGAGCTATAAACACTTAGATTATCTACTACGATTTGAATAACTATATATTCTATTAACTATAATCACAAACCTTCATTATACTACCATAATCAACCCTATATTAAAATAAATTATGATTATTTCTATATTTGAATAAAACATAGATCTAGATTAGCATACACATGGCTATTAACTATTTTCCTCCCTTTCTCTTTATTCACTTTTCATTCCATACCATTCCTTTAGCAGATCTGTTAGTAAATTTGTTCTGCTGAAATGAAATTATTACCTTTATTTCTTCCTATGCGTTTGGCAGGCATCAACCCATAACATCTAACTTTCACCCGAAGGTGTGGAGCCACTGTTATTCCTTTTTATTTTCTCTTCATTCTATTCGATGCCCTTCTCTTCAATCCTCATTATCCTTTTATATCTTCCCTTCTCCTTGAATAATTACACCCCCATTTTGAAAGGTGGTGACTTTCTGCTCAATTATGACTTTTCTTATTAGTTGTTATTCTTCCCAAACCAATCGCACCCCCTTGATAAGCATAATCGCTGCTCTTGGGATTAATCAATGACTTCTTACTAAAATCCCGCCTTTGCTATAATTATTGTCTTTTTTTGATTGTATCATTTGTTTATTATAATTTACATGTATTATTAAGATGGTAATGATTATACTTCTGCCCTCCAATTGGAATTCATGTTTCATGGCCTCACCTTCAATGACGGTTGATATAATACTTGGGACTTTCATTCCAAGGTTGCGCCAAGATTCTCTTTGCACCAATATAACTCTCTTGGACACTCCCAAAACTCCACGATTGCTTTATAGAATATGAGTAAAATCCATGTTGACCTCCATGTAAGTTGGTATCTCCACGATAATGAGAACGTGTAAGGATTGCCCTAAATGATTAATGTCCTCTCTAGATACCTCATGTGAATCGAGCGTCTCACGTCTAATGTTAAGGTACGCTGATAAAGATATCTTAGTAAAGCCTTCGATGCATTGAAGGTGGTAGTAATGAGAATGGTAGTTGCGGCCCTTTATTAAATCCTTCGTCTATTATAAGGTGACTCCTTAGTTGGAACACAGGAAGGAATGTTTCCATTGTCATGAACATACGCCCGTCCTTGACTAAAGCCAAAGATGTTTCTTCAAGTATCGGAACATGACATGAACCCGATGATGGATTATTCCTTTTGATGAGTATAGTTTCTGGTGGCGGATAGATAGAATTGCCCGATATTCAAAGACCGTGATGTATATAATTAAATGTCCAATCTTTTAGATCGAATACATGAATCGTTAATATGTATTCGTCTAGCTTTAGCGTATATATCTTTCTCTTGCTAATATCTAACCCCCCTATGATAATGATGCGTTCATTGGATGAGTTTGATCTCATGAAAAGTTCATTGGTCATTCACACATATATGATTTCTAGTCTTAGCAATATGAATGCGCTACAACCTCTCACTTTTCCCTCAATCTGCTCTTGATATCAATAGCATCATTCTCCCGATTCCTATAATTCTCCCTTGTTGTAATCATTCCTTCTTGACATGATATGAAATTGCGCCTTTAATTTTGTTTGTTTGCGAATATATGATTCACTTGTTTGTTCAATCTCAGGCATAGATGAATTTATTTAGTAATGATATTAATATCCTTCACTATCTTATGGTTATAATTGTTACAATTAGTTCTGCCTATTGTTATTATTATTATAATAATGGTTTTATAATTATGATGTTATCTACGATAATCATAATTACAACAATATTTGAACTTTCAATTTATTTACACTTATATTTTTGATATCTTATTTTATTTATTTGTGATTCAATATCATGTATTTTAGTGTTACAATCACGGGGACATGACATTAATGGTCATTCTACTAACTACACCAAGCTTATCCCAAAATTTTACAAATTTATCTGGATTGAGAGACTTAGTGAGAATGTCTGCAGTCTGATCCTCAATTGGAACATATTGCAACATCATAGAGCCATCTTCAAAAAGTTGTTTGATGAAGTGACGGTGAAGCTCAACATGCTTGGTTTGCTTGTGGAAGACTGGATTCTTAGCAAGTTTGAGAACCCCTTGATTATCACAAAATAGGGGTGAAGGCCCTGCTTGAGATGTTTGCATGTCAACAAGCATCCTTCGAAGCCATACTGCCTCACAAGTTGTCTTAACTGTTCCTCGATACTCTGCTTCGATCGAGGAAAGAGCAACTGCTTGCTGCTTCTTGCTTGTCCATGTGATTGCACCTGTACCAAGATTGAAAACTTACCCAAAAGTGGACTTCTTGTCATCCACTAAACTTGCCCAATCTGAGTCTATAAAACCAATCAGTCTAGGATCTTTACATCTGCTATACAAAATGCCAAAGTCAGGTGTCCCTTTGACATATCGCAATACACTCTTCGCGGCAACCCAGTGTTCCGCCTTAGGAGCGGTCATGAAATGAGAAATGTAAGTCACAGTAAAACTGAGATCAGGTCTAGTGATAGTAAGATAGATGAGGCTGCCCACAAGTTGCCTGAACGCACTCATTTACCACCGGTGAGTCTGATTTGGCTGAAAGTTTTAGCCCCTTCATAGGAGTGGATGAGATTTTGCAATCTTCCATCTTGAATTTTTCAAGCAAACTGCTAGCATACTTCGGCTGAGAAATGAAGATACTGCCACCTGTTTGCCAAACTTCTACACCAAGACAATAGTATAGGGTACCCAAGTCCGTCATCTCAAACGCCTAACACAAATTTGACTTGATCCGTTCAATCAAATGTAACCTATTACCAGTAATGATGATATCATCCACATAGATGACAAGAAGGATGATATCACTGCCAATGTTCTTGACATACAAATTTGCATCTGAGGGACTCTTGTGAAACCCCTATGCAACTGGGTACTTATCAAACTTCAAGTACCATGCCCTAGGTGCCTGCTTGAGGCCATAAGGATCTTTCCATAATCTGCATACCTTGTGCTCTTGTCCTGTAACCTTAAAATTGGGAGGTTGCATCTTGTATACTTCTTCCTCCAAATCTCCATTGAGGAAGGCACTCTTTATGTCCATTTGATGGACTTTCCAACCAAATTGTGCTACCATGGCTAGGACAAGTCGGATGGTGCTCATCTTTGTTGTGGGAGCAAAGGTTTCCTCATAATCAATACCTTATCTCTGCGAGAATCCCTTAGCCACCAACCGAGCCTTGTATTTATCCAGTGGTCCATCGGCCTTGTACTTGACCTTGTAGACCCATTTGCAGCCAATGGGTTTCTTCCCTAGTGGAAGATCTGACAGAACCCATTTGTTGTTCTTCAAAAGACTATGATGCTCAAAATCCATAGCCTTTTTCCCATTTAGGTTTACCCTTGGCCTTCAAATATTGCTGAGGCTCATAAATACTCTGAATGTTTGCCATAAGAGCAAAGTTTATTGTGTTCTTTTTGCTCTTGCCTCTAGACGATCGTCCTTCAACGAGCTCATCATCATGAACATCACCGATGAGCTTTGCCCACCACTTAGGACGAGGAGAAGAATCATCTTCCAAATCAGAATGAGCATCATCATGACTTGGGCTGCCTAGAATAATACCATCCATAGTATTCTAAGGAAAATCTGCTAAGACAAAGTCTTGCCGAGGAGATTCCACAATGTTAGAATCATCAGAGTTCCTCCCCGCTGGTAGAGGATTTGGTTTGGAGATTCTACAATGTGTGAAGCATTAAAATCCCTCCCTTTAGGTGGGGCTACTGACAGCTTAGCTCACAAATCCTTGGTCTTTAGAGGCTGATTGTCAAGACTCTTGTTGGGAGAAGGGAGCAAAAAGGGCCCACCTTCCTCATCAAACACAACATCCCTACTAAATGTTAAACAGTCAGTATCCACATCAATCAACCGACAGGCCTTGTGATTGTCACTGTATCTTGTTAGCATCAACTTCTGGCTCTTGAAATCTAGTTTGGTTCTTTTGGCATCTAAAATCCAAACATACGCAGTTGACCCAAAAAATGTAATGCCCCGAATTCAATTTAACCCTGGTTGACCTAAATCTAAAATAGTGTTTATCAACACTAATTAAATAAAAAATAAAAGATAGTTCTTTGGCCGACCTGTTCTGTTGGTGCCTAGTTGAGTTTAAATTTGAATTCTTTTTATTTTTGATTGTGGCCAACTACACTTGTAGTGGCGTGTTTGCTTAGTATTTAAGGAGGGTCAATTCAGTCATTTAATCATCACGGATTTGAGCTTGGAGCTAAGTTTGCTGTGGTAGGGACGTAGTCCCCTGTGCACAACTTTAGGGTGAGGACATAGTCCCTCAACTCTGCTATCCGTGTTTGTTTCTCTCATTTCGCTTACTCCACTAAACTTGTCTTGCATTGTGGCGTACGTCTATCACTGGCAGGAGGCATCGATATAAGATCAGGCCGAGCCTTTGGCTCTGGCCAATCCCTTCATAACATACCAATTAGGAGTGTTGAAGAAGTGAATGGAATAATTTGTAGGCCCGGATCAAAACACTGAAGTTATCGAATTGGAAAAGTGATTAGTTTACCAAAGTTGAGACTCAGCACAATTTGGCCGCACGACCCAAGCTTACACATTGACGGACTATTGAAAGCGTATAGCATTGAAGTGAATCATCATTTGCGTCGCATGGATATGAGGTTGTCGACAATCACCGATCTAAGCATCTAATGAACATTCCATCCTTCAAATATTGGCGTCTCTCCCACCAGCGACATCGCATACTCTTCTTTAAATTTTTGGTGGGTCGGGTCGAGCATTGTAAGCATGAGATATTGATTCCAGCGATCACTAGTTTCGTTGTGTTTGAATTACTGGTTTGCCTGTTGCATCATTTTTGTATGAGCTGAACATGTTAATGGTCGATGGTAATTCATTTCGGATTTGTTCTATGTTTCGAATCTTTGCTTACTGCATTCAATTCGATTATTGAATTTATTTGCTGGAAAGATCAGTTATATTATTTATTTAAATTTTCCCGTTGAGGATTAGTTGAGTTCCTACAAAAAACCTTGAGGTGGGTGATTTTTGGTTTCCTCCTAGACCATGCTTCCTCGAGAGTCATCTTCTTAACGGCCTGTGTGCGAGACCGGTTAAGAAGGTATATTGCAAAATACACTGCCTCAGCCCAAAATTTCTTGGGAACACTCTTGTTTTCAACATACAATGGGCCATTTCTGTGATGGTACAATTTTTTTGCTCAACAACACCATTTTGCTGAGGGGTTTAGGGTGTGGTAAGCTGGCGTGTAATGCTGAAATATACCGAGCCAAATTTTTTCGATTTTTCAATTGCAAGTTACAATCAACACGCACCCGTTAAGGTTAGCTCTAAACCAAAACGATGCTAAAAGCAACTCTAACTAGAATGTACACCAGGATCCCGATGTGGGCAAGGTGTGAGCATTGGTCAGAGGATCTTAAAGAAATGCTGATACAAAGAACTCTAACCAAGAATGCGCCAGATGACAGCGAGCATATGGTTAGAGGATCCCTATCTATTACAATACTGAAAGCAACTCAACACCAAGTATGTGCTACTCAATCCAGGATGGAGATGAGGCGACCATATGGTGGAGACTTATGATATTACAATGCATTCAAGTAAACAGGCGGCAAGCCAGCCTCTTCCACTTATTCAGTGGGCAGTTACAAGCATGAGATTAGCAAGAATAAGAAAGATGCTGACAGTACTACTGTTCAGCTTACAATATAAGAGTTTTATCTGTTAAGCACAAGATAAGAGTGTTCTCAATGTTGCAACAATGAATAATGCTAGCCTTAATGCTCTCAATGACTCTCCTTTCAAAACCTAACTCAAATGATGGATTCTATGCAAGCTGTTATGACAGAACAATGACTGAAACTGATAACCAGCAGTACAGAAACTCAATGAAATGCTCACAAC
The DNA here is from genome assembly GCA_007258455.2 of Sequoia sempervirens. NCBI lineage: Eukaryota > Viridiplantae > Streptophyta > Pinopsida > Cupressales > Cupressaceae > Sequoia > Sequoia sempervirens. The sequence continues at coordinate 15,183 of VDFB02078295.1, forward strand.
TCACTCACTACTCACCCGAATCGCATGAAATCTGATGCAAATTACTCCTATGATGAAGGCGCCCAAGATGGAAACATAAAACAGAACCTAAATGCTGTTATTTATTTTCTTCACGAATTCCAATGACACTCAAAAGGGTACGGCTGCAGGAGGGGCGATTTTGCCTTAATAAATTATAGACTTCAAATTAAATTCCCAAACTTCTCTGAAAGGGGCGCCCTTACCTAGCAAATGCATGGGTAAACTACCCAGAACCAAAAGAAAATCACACAATGACTTATGAGCTAAAAACCAAATCTGCAACACAAACCAGCAACTCCAGATTTTTTGATTATTTTGCAAATATAAGGATTACAATGCATAAACAACAGCTATAAGCAAACTCACTACAAAATCACTCAAAAGCAAGCAAACCTCTCCACTAGGTGCTATCTCACAAGCACGAAGTTGAGCCAAGCTAGGAGGCATTCATTCCTTGAAGCAGTCCAACACCATTTCGGCAGCATAACATTTCTCAAGATATCAGATAATCCAAATGAAGACCAAGACCTCCTTTTATAAACTTGAGAAGACTCTCCAGAAGCTTCTAGAAACCCTAACTTTTCAAATTTGAAATAACTCCTTTTCCCTCCAAAGATGGCGTCCCTTTTTCTTCAAGGCAATTTGACTTTTAATTTAAAATAATCTCCACCATAAGATAGGCGTCCACTTTCAAGCCTTGTATTTGACCTTAAGAAAGTATTAAATCATCTGCATGAAGCGCCACCCCTTCCAAGTCCCCCTTTTAAGAACAACCTAAAGTTGTTTCACTAGGCTAAGGGGTCACAATATTAAAATATAACTTTTAAATATAACATTTTAAATCAACTGGACAAGTCTCACCAAAAATTGCTTCCCAAGGTCAAGATTGATCCAACCAACTGGACTAACTGAAGATGAGAGCCAACCGTGCCGAAGCCAATAGGACCACTGCCAGAAATAGAATTTACTAAAAATAGTAAATTCACGAAAGTGCTTAGAATGCCAAGAAAAATGCATCACCGAGAAGCTCACGAAAAACCCAGAACGGATCCGCAATTCAATCACCAATCCGCGAGCAAAAGAAACCTCCAACCATGAAACCCTAATTTCACCACCGAGAAGCCTACGGGTCTCCAGAATAGGCCAACGGTCAACAGAAAAAGTCATGCTCGAGAAGGGGACATTACAGCCGTGTTTTGGACAGAAGTTTGTGAATTGGTTGGAAGAAAACTCACCCCCATTATCTGACCTAAGAGTTATAATTGAACATCTAGACTCTTTTTCAACTAATGCCTTAAATTTTTGAAATTCATTAAACACTTAGGATTTTGCTTTGCGAAAATACACCGACATTTTTTTACTAAAATCATCAACAAACAGGAGGAAATACTTGGCACCAGTGACCGATGCAGTATTCATTGGTCCACAAACATCTGCACGAACCAGCTGTAGAACCTTGGATGCTCTCCAAGGCTTTCCATTTGAAAATGGAGTATGATGCTGCTTCCCTGCTTGGCAAGCTCCGCAAACACCATGTGTTTGCTACTAAATTTCAGGTAAGCCTTCTACCAAATTCGCTTGAGCTAGTTGAGAGAGGTAGGCAATATTGAGATGCCCATATTGCTGATGCCAAAGAGTGTTGATAGATGAATTCCTCGCGACTAACGCATGCACCAATAGATCTCCAGTATCAAGCAGTCGATACAAACCATGATTCTCGAGCCCAATTGCCACAGTTTTCTTGGTCTCCTTATCAACAATACGACACTTGTGTGAATTGAAAATGATGTCCAACTTCCAACTATGGCGCATAATTTGACTCACAGAGAGTAGATTAAGCTCCATGCCTGACACATAGTATACATTGAGAAATATTAAATTTCGCCACCAAATGTGATATGGACATTGCCCTTGCTGAGAATTGTATACTCTTTGCCACCACCAAAGATGACGGAATTAGAGCAAGCCATATACTCCGTGAGCCAATCTCTCTTGTTTGTAAAATGCCGAGAGGCTCCAGAATCGATGTACCATGCAGATGATTTGACACGATATGTTGGTCGTTTGGCCATCAATACATAAGAGGTAGACTCTTGTTCAATTTGTGTAGATGTCATCGCTCCTGTTTTCCAAAAGCACGGAAAACAATGTAATTTTTTTTGCCTGATATGATTGGCACTACTCAACAAAAAATGTCTAAAAAAGAGGTTTAGTAAACTATTCAAAATGCTATTTGAATCTTCAAAAAAATTTGATTCTGGGCGATACCCACAAACTACTTTGGCACAACAAAGTTATAGCAAACCCTAGGTCGTTGGAAACCAGACGAAAAGAAGAAGAAATCCCCCCAGGAAATAATGAGTAGTCGCGATTCTGAAATATGCCAGAAAATATGAAAATGACGCCACGAAAATCTGAAACTGACACCACAAATCTGTAGGAAATCACTTCAAAAGTTAAGATAAAAAAATGCGCCAATAAAACTGTAAAAAGAACCCATGCGTGACCACGAAACTAGGCAGAACGCGAAAAAAATCACGTATTGTTCTAGACATAGGAAAAAAATGCTATTTTGTTGCAGAAAAGAGACGTGATTTTGTTGAGGAAGGAAATCTGCCACAACACTTCCAGAACACGTGATTTTCATATGAAAATAACCCATGATTTTTATTTAGTAATCCACGATTTTTCTTCACAAAAAAAAAACATGAATTTTCCAGGGAATAGAAGCCCTTCGATTTTCTTTACAAAAAATAGTTTGAAAACTTTCAAAAAAATTTCCTTTCACAAACCCTCGATTTTTATTTAAAAAATCAACTAAAAAAACTTCTGATGATTTCAAAAAAAACTTTAGGTAATCGACCACAAATTTTTATTGCTCAAAAAATTCGCAATAAAAAAAAAGAGCCTAAGCTCTGATACCATGAAATGATAATTGATATTTGTTATTCGTTAATTACAAAGGAGATGAAAGCTCCTTAAATAATACAATGCAGGACGATGTTTCCAAAAGGAAACAGATGTTAACAAAAGCAAAGAACTGAAAGTTACTAAAAACTGACTAGATTAACTGAAAGTAAACTACTGACTAACTAAAGGCTAAGATGACCATTAAATAATACAATAATACTTTAATATTAGCGGGGGTTGAGTAAAATAATGTTAATGCAACATTTTCAAAAGCAATTTGTAATGTCCCCATTTTTGCGAGCATCAGAGTTTGGTGGATTTAGCCTATTCCTGGCCCTTGTAGGCTAATATGTCTTGTTAGAGGGTCCCTTTTTGGCAGTGAATAGTGGTTTCTCTCCTTCAGTGCCTCATGTGGGTTCAAGCTTAGCCTTTGGTTGACTCAGTTTGACATACTTATTATTTATAGTAAGTCACTGTTTAGGGTTTCTATTTTTAGATGGGCATCCGATCACATGAAGAGCAGGGAGAGTCGATTCCTGGTTCAGACGACATAGCAATCAGACAAGTATTCCAATAGATATTAGTGTTTAAGTGACTTAAGTGATTTATTTAAATATTTTAATGTTATGAACTTATTATAAAGTTATAAAGTAACTTTATAATAATAAAGTCACTTTAATATCATAAAGTGCATTAAGTGAATTTTAAAGTGGGAATATATCTTTTATCCCACATTGGCCAGGAAAGTGTTTGAGCTCTCACAAGAAAAGAATAAAAAGGGACTTAAGAGCTCATTCTCATCATCCAAGATTTGATATTTGTTTGAAGATTTCTCTTTGGCGTTTGGGGAAGGGAGCCCTAGGGTTTCTGCCAGCGTATCAGCATTGGAGAGCGTAGCTGCTTCATTGCAACAACATGCTGAGGTTGTGAAATATCAGCTGAAGGTGCTTAACTGTTGGCTTCATGCAGAGGTCAAGTTTGTGCTTCATCAGATTTACAGCAAAATTTCAGAATAAGGATTTCAGCGTCTTTATAATATTAGAAGATTGTATTCCGGGTATGCCCTAATGTAAAAGCTTTTAAAGTGAATCAATAAAGATCATCTATTTGCTGTAGTAGGGTTTTATATTTCATTTCCTATATTTTATTTCTTGCCTGGCAATTATATTATTAAAAAAATAAACAAAAAGGGCAAATATACAAAAAAAACACAAACCCTAAGCCGAGCTTTAGAAGTAGGAAGGAGACGAGTTTTTACAGTGGTATCAGAGCGGTTTCTTGCCATCCTGTGTTGGGGTTTTTGGAAAAGAAATTTTCCGAATTTAAGGGTTTTGGATACTTACAAATTTAATGGCCTTTGGCCAAATCTGAGAAGAAATCATATTTGTAGATTGAAGCTGAAAATCAGTCTAATAAGAGAAATTCGATTTGTGTGGAAGCAAGCCTAAAATGTTCTCGAATTAATTCAAGGGGAATTGGTTTGTCTTATTTGGGGGAAAAAGGACCATTTGTAGAAATCGATTATTACATTCAAATATGATAATGTCCAGTTATTGTATGTTAATCATTGGGAAACGGATAGAACAAGCCGGGAATAAGACAAATATTATATTGAATAAGTCAAGATAGGGAAAACGTTTGGAGGAAGACACGACTTGAATAGTGCGATTAAGGCAAGAGAGAGATACATTTGTATAAAGAAAGAAAAATCGTCAAAACTCAGAAAAAGACAAAGTCAGACAAAAGGAAAGTCGAGCTTGTTAGAAAATTAGGACTAGCTTGAGGCTTGCTTGAAATTGAATGTAAGCAGAAAGGACAAAAAGAAAAAAAAAAAGACAGCTTTATTTCCTCCTTTTAGGTCCTACTTGAAAGAAGCACACAAGCCAAGACGTCAAGGAAAATATGCGATTTGCTGAAGTAGGCCGTTAAAGACAAAGCCACACATTATTTATCATAAAAAGCTCTATAGATAAGATGCATTTGGGATAGGACAAACAATGGACTTTTTAGAGATGCGACTTCATCACTAAAGATGTCTTGATTTAATCAGTCGGGAGCTGCTTTGGCGCCTTCTTCTTGGTTAGCGATTGAGGGTAAAGCTAAGTTTTGGAGAAGAAAAGACAAGCCTAAAGTTACATATCGATTGGGAGTCTTCTTTGAGGAGCTTTGATATTCAAATCATTATGGCTTTTTTTTTTTAGAAATCGAGCTTCATTGCCAGATAAGACAAGTCTGAATAGAGATGAAACAGAGAAGTCTCCTGTCGGGAGGTGCTTGTATGGTTGCTTGCATGTGTTAAAGAGGTATTCGCATCTCTTTTGAAGTCAGACGGGAAGTCTAAGACAAGGTTAAAGATTTAATAAATCAAGGAGGCCGATTTAGAGTTTAGCGGGAGCAAACATAAGAAGAGACGTCACCCCTGCTATGCAAGTCACAACAAAAGAAGAGTGGATGCGATTAAGATTAAAGTTAGGTACATGGGAAGTATTTGCCAGCTGCTTGGTAATTTAGGAGACAAAGTAAAGTCAAGCAATGTATCCAATCGGGTCGATATCATTCAAGCAATAAGGGAGTTGAGTCATTTCTAAGAGGTGTAAATTGGAGAAAACGCTATAATTGCTAAGAATATTCAACACTTGAAGGAACTTGTCACCTTGCTGGGAAGTGTCACTCCAACACCAATCATCGACCAGGTTCTTAATTTATATTATCTTGCATTTACAATTACTAGGGAGTCAGCATTTATACAACAATCTATGTATTTCCACCAATTGCATTCTACCAAAATAAAGCATTTAAATTTGTTGAAGTTGCTGCTATCATAGCAACATTCTTGAAGTCATTGTCACATTTGTATTGTAATTATTCCTCTTGAGGAGTAAATAGCTTTGCATTGGGATCAACATTATAGGATTATGCCAAATGATAGGTTTCAATTATAGCGGTAATATGGAGTTTGGTGAGGGCATACAAAGAAGCTGTTACGTCAAAATGACATGTTGATGTAGTTGTAGTTTGTAGTCATTTTAACTACATTGAGAAATTCAAAAACAAACAAACAACAATTTAAAAGAAGACACAAGCAATTGTTTGTGAGAAATTCGGAGTTCCAAATCCCGAGAAATTGAGAATCATGGCTTCTAAATTTGTTGATGAGGTAATGGTTGCTTATGAGGAGTATAGAGCACTTCTAGATAAGGTCAAAGATCACTTAGACTTCGAGCAATATATGGAGCATCAGATGGATTATAACAAACAAAGAAGCAAATCAAAGAAATGTGAGCAGCTAAGGGTTGAGAGCACCTTAAATAATATTCAACGAAAACCTATGCCTTCACAACAAAGATTAGCTCGTAGCTTGCAACAGTTTGAAGATTGCATTTGAAGACGAAGCTCATCACAAAACAAAAAGAAATTATTTCTGTTGCAAAGGGCCTTCTGATGAAAACCATGATTGCCTTTGAGACCAAAGAATTGGTGAATGAAATAATGTGGGCACCCTATGAGGATTTAGAACCTAAAAAATCCGACTAGCAAAGTAATCGTGAAGAATCTGAGTCAAAACATGAGGTCTGTATAGGTGAAATATCCAGAAGTCTCTATGATGAGTTTGGTTTAAAATGTGATAAGTTAGTAGATAATAATCTTCAACCTACAGATGGACATGGGTTGAAAATGAAGTGGTGGTTGATAAGGAAATTTTACATCAAGAAAATAGTATGGTGGAGCCACAAAATGATATTCACAACATTCCAGAAGTTGTGATCAGCATTGCTAACAATTCTGATTTTCATGACAACAGTGATAAAACTTTGCTTTAACATGAGACAGCAGTGATTGCACATGTGCAAAATGATTCTGTTGAGTTGTCACAAGAAGGTACTCAAGATTTGGGTACTAATGGTGCAGTATTTGATGTGGATTCATGTCATGGTGAGTCTGATTTTTCAGATCAGACCTTAGAGAACAAGTTTGAAGATTCATGTGCTGGCATAGAATCCTAGGATCGTGAGTTGGATGGTGATACAGTTACATTGGAAGTGGAAGTGTGTGAAGATACTGTCATATTAGCAACTTCTACCTTATTAGTTGAGCCATCCTTTGGGGTACAAGCAGCAGTACCTTAGTTGTTGATGTGTGCATTGATGATAGCACACATGATGTTGCTGATCATGAGGTGAGCGATGGGGATTCAACCTCTTACTATAGTGCGGATTTGGGTGGAAATGATGAGTCACAAGGGTATCGTCATCTGGCGGGACAGTTGAAGATTAGCGATGATATGATTGTTACAACTTTGGAGCATTTTGATGTTGTTTGACAGATGTTGGCAGCCTACGGTTGGAGTACTCCTATGTCAGATGAGCACGGTGTTAGTAGTATTTCCCTTGCAGAGTTCCATACACTACGAGAAACTATTGGAATGATGAAACACAATTACTTGCAACTACTTGCTAATAGGGACTTTCTTCTTGAGTGGGATTGTATTTGTTATGATGCATTGAAGGGGAAGGAGGAGGAGGTTGATGAGCTTACTCATGAACTTGAGATGATTATGGACTCATTGCGGAGCGCCCATTTGGCCCTTCAGGAGTCACAGTCACAATTAGAGGAGCTTACCGTGGAGTTTAGTTTGGCACAGTCTCCACCAGCTACAGTTACAGTATAGTTTCCTACAGTGGCAGTTGGTCATGATTTGACATCCACGGGTTGTAGTGAGGATGTGGTAACATCCATCTCGGATACAAGGGCAGTTGACTCAGTTGAGCTGAGTACTTTGACTGAGAGCAGTAGAAAAGCATGTTACATAAGGCTCTCTTGTGGTTAGTAACTTAGTACTATGACAAATGGTGCAGGTTCGATAGCTGATAGCTCTTGTGTGGCTGTGGTGGATTCTCCAGAGAGTTGTGTGTTAGTACATGACGCTACTCCATCATCTCCACAGGGGACTTCCAGAGTGTCATCTTGTTGGGAGTATGGCTCTCATGTTGATTTGTTTCCCTCTCTTGGAAGCAAATCTAATACATCATCCTATGCAGCTGATTTTGGATGCCAGCTTGTTGTGTCTCAGAGTCAGAGTGATCAGCTGCTTGATTATAGTATTGCTAATGATGAGCCATTAATTGAGGTTGGGGCATTTTATCGCAACTACACAGTGAGAAGTGCTCATCATATTTCTTTTGATCCACACACGGAGGACTTGATGATGCATCGATGTGGATTGGTTTCGGGGTTATACCATCCATTGTGGGATGGGAGTTGGCCATCTTCAGAAGACGGGATTAGTGGCTGTAAGTTCTTGACTCAGTTGATTGTGGAGAATTGCTTGCAGGAACAGCAATCAGTTATCCATCATGCAGTCATGTATCCGACAGGGCTTGCTACTTCTATATTACAGAGTGACTATGGTGTCAGTTGGCATGATGGCTTGGCGAGTTATCACATCCATGGGGGTTTAACAGAGGACGAAGAGAGATTTGGTACAACAGATGCTTCTATATGCTCTTATTTCCACATGACAGATGGATGTGAGTTCAGATTGTATTGGGATCCAAGTGGTGACAGGTTTGGCACTGAGTATTGGATGGGTCCCATTGGGTTGCTTCACCACTCCTGGCAGGGTGAAGTTGGGATCAGTATTGAGCAGCAGAAGTCTGAAGATGTTCTTCTTAGCAGGCCTCTATTCTAAGTTTGGGATCTAGGGATAGCTTGGGCAGTTGTGTTTCTATTGATGCTATAGGAGACAGTTAGAGATGTATGGGACACTTCACAGTTCTTCTTTTGTGCCTTCCAAGGAGTTGGGTTTCTTTGCAACAAAGATTGCTTGGGGACAAGCAATTTCAGGGAGTGCGGACTATAATGTCCCCATTTTCGTGAGCATCAGAGTTCAGTGGATTTAGCCTATTCCTGGCCCTCATAGGCACAGGCTAATATGTCTGGTTAGAGGGTCCCTTTTTGGCAGTGAATAGTGGTTAATCTCCTTTAGCGCTTGTGTGGGTTCAAGCTTAGCCTTCGGTTGACTCAGTTTGACATACTTACTATTTATAGTAAGTCACTATTTAGGGTTTCTATTTTTAGATGGGCATCCGATCATGTGGAGAACAGGGAGAGTCGACTTCTAGTTCAGACGACATAGCAATCAAACAAGTATTTCAAGAGATATTAAAGTTTAAGTGACTTAAGTGATTTATTTAAATATTTTAATGTTATTAACTTATTATAATAAAGTCACTTTAATATCATAAAGTGCATTAAGTGAATTTTAAAGTGGGAATATATCTTTTATCCCACATTGGCCAGGAAAGTGTTTGAGTTCTCACAAGAAAAGAATAAAAAGGGACTTAAGAGCTCATTCTCATCATCCAGTATTTGATATTTGTTTGAAGATTTCTCTTTGGCGTTTGGGTAAGGGAGCCCTATGGTTTTACTTGTGTCGACATTGAGGCGTAGGCTGCTTCGTGCAACAGCATCTTTGAGGTTGTGAAATATCGGTGAAGATTATGCTTGTTGGCTTCATCACCCGAGTCAAGTTTGTGCTTCATCAGTTCTGACAAAATTTCAGAATAAGAGTTTGATGCTTTATAATATTAGAATTGTATTAGGGTATGCCCTAATGTAAAAGCTTTTAAAATTGGATAAAGATCATCTATTTGCTGTAGTAGGGTTTATATTTCATTTCCTATATTTTATTTTCTTGCGCTTGAATTATATTATTAAAAAAAATAAACAAAAGGGCAAATATACAAAAAAAACACAAACCCTAAGCCGAGCTTTAGAAGTAGGAAGGAGACGAGTTTTTACAGTGGTATCAGAGCGGTTTCTTGCCATCCTGTGTTGGGGTTTTTGGAAAAGAAATTTTCCGAATTTAAGGGTTTTGGATACTTACAAATTTAATGGCCTTTGGCCAAATCTGAGAAGAAATCATATTTGTAGATTGAAGCTGAAAATCAGTCTAATAAGAGAAATTCGATTTGTGTGAAGCAAGCCTAAAATCATTCTCAATTAATTCAAGGGGAATTGGTTTGTCTTATTTGGGGAAAAAGGACAAGCTGTAGAAATCGATTATTACATTCAAAATATGATAATCGATTATTGTATGTTAATCATTGGGAAACACAGATAGAACAAGCCCAGGAATAAGACAAATATTATATTAAATAAGTCAAGATAGGGAAAACGTCTGGAGGAAGACACGACCTGAATAGTGTGATTAAGATGAGAAAGATATATTTGCACAAAGAAACAAAAATCGTCAGAACTCAGAAAAAGACAAAGTTAGACAAAAGGAAAGTCGAGCTTGTTAGAAAATTAGGACTAGCTTGAGAGCTTGCTTGAAATCGAATGTAAGCAGAAAGGACAAAAAGAAAAAAAAAAAAGACAGCTCTATTTCCTCCTGTCGGGTCCTACTTGAAAGAAGCGCACAAGCCAAGACGTCAAGGAAAATATGCGATTTGCTGAAGTAGGCCGTTAAAGACAAAGCCACGCATTATTTATCAAAAAAAGCTCTATAGATAAGACACGTTTGGGATAGGACAAACAATGGACTTTTCAAAGATGCGACTTCATCACTAAGACGTCTTCATTTAATCAGTCGGGAGCTGCTTTGGCGCCTTATTCTTGGTTAGCGATTGAGGGAAAAGCTAAGTTTTGGAGAAGAAAAGACAAGCCTAAAGTTACATATCGATTGGGAGTCTTCTTTGAGGAGCTTTGATATTCAAATCATTATGGCTTTTTTTTTTTTAGAAATCGAGCTTCATTGCCAGATAAGACAAGTCTGAATAGAGATGAAACAGAGAAGTCTCCTGTCGGGAGGTGCTTGTATGGTTGCTTGCATGTGTTAAAGAGGTATTCGCATCTCTTTTGAAGTCAGACGGGAAGTCTAAGACAAGGTTAAAGATTTAATAAATCAAGGAGGCCGATTTAGAGTTTAGCGGGAGCAAACATAAGAAGAGACGTCACCCCTGCTATGCAAGTCACAACAAAAGAAGAGTGGATGCGATTAAGATTAAAGTTAGGTACATGGGAAGTATTTGCCAGCTGCTTGGTAATTTAGGAGACAAAGTAAAGTCAAGCAATGTATCCAATCGGGTCGATATCATTCAAGCAACAAGGGAGTCGAGTCATTTCTAAGAGGTGTAAATTGGAGAAAACGCTATAATTGCTGAGAATATTCAACACTTGAAGGAACTTGTCACCTTGCTGGGAAGTGTCACTCCAACACCAATCATCGACCAGGTTCTTAATTTATATTATCTTGCATTTACAATTACTAGGGAGTCACTGTTTATACAACAATCTATGTATTTCCACCAATTGCATTCTACCAAAATAAAGCATTTAGGACTGTTGTTGAAGTTGCTATCATAGCAACATTTGCTGAGTCATTGTCCTGTTTGTATTGTAATTATTCACTCTTGAGGAGTAAATAGCTTTTGCATTGGGATCAACATTATAGGATTGTAAATGATAGAGTTTCAATTATAGCAGTAATATGGAGTTTGGTGAGGGCATACAAACTGTTCGTCAAAATGACATGTTGATGTAGTTGTAGTTTGTAGTCATTTTAACTACATTGAGAAATTCAAAAACAACAAACAACAATTTAAAGAAGACACAAGCAATTGTTTGACGAAATTTCGGAGTTCCAAAATCAGAAAATTCAGAATCATGGCTTCTAAATTTGCTGATGAGGTAATGATTGCTTATGAGGAGTATTTAGCATTCCCAGATATGATCAAAGAGTGTTTAGACTTCGAGCAATATGTGGAGCATCGGATGGATTATAACAAGCAAAGAAGCAAATCAAAGAAATCTGAGCAGCTAAGTGTTGAGAGCACCTTAAATAATATTCAGCGAAAACCTATGCCTTCACAACAAAGATTAGCTCGTAGTTTGCAGCAGTCTGAAGATTCCATTTCAAGACGAAGCTCATCACAAAACAAAAAGAAATTGTGTTTCTGTTGCAAAGGGCCTTACGATGAAAACCATGATTGCCTTTTGAGACCAAAGGGCAAGGCGAATAGAATAATGTGGGCACCCTATGAGGATTTAGAACCTAAAAAATCCGACTAGCAAAGTAATCGTGAAGAATCTGAGTCAAAACATGAGGTCTGTATAGGTGAAATATCCAGAAGTCTCTATGATGAGTTTGGTTTAAAATGTGATAAGTTAGTAGATAATAATCTTCAACCTACAGATGGACATGGGTTGAAAATGAAGTGGTGGTTGATAAGGAAATTTTACATCAAGAAAATAGTATGGTGGAGCCACAAAATGATATTCACAACATTCCAGAAGTTGTGATCAGCATTGCTAACAATTCTGATTTTCATGACAACAGTGATAAAACTTTGCAACAACATGAGACAGCAGTGATTGCACATGTGCAAAATGATTCTATTGAGTTGTCACAAGAAGGTACTCAAGATTTGGGTACTAATGGTGTAGTATTTGATGTGGATTCATGTCATAGTGAGTCTGATTTTCCAGATCAGACCTTAGAGAACAAGTTTGAAGATTCATGTGTTGGCACAGAATCCCAGGATCGTGAGTTGGATGGTGATACAGTTATATTGAAAGTGGAAGCGTGTGAAGATACTGTCATATCAGCAACTTCTACCTTATTAGTTGAGCCATCCTTTGGGGTACAAGCAGCAGTACCTTAGTTGTTGATGTGTGCATTGATGATAGCACACATGATGTTGCTGATCATGAGGTGAGCGATGGGGATTCAACCTCTTACTATAGTGCGGATTTGGGTGGAAATGATGAGTCACAGGGGTATCGTCATCTGGCGGGGCAGTTGAAGATTAGCGATGATATGATTGTTACAACTTTGGAGCATTTTGATGTTGTTTGACAGATGTTGGCAGCCTACGGTTGGAGTACTCCTATGTCAGATGAGCACGGTGTTAGTAGTATTTCCCTTGCAGAGTTCCATACACTACGAGAAACTATTGGAATGATGAAACACAATTACTTGCAACTACTTGCTAATAGGGACTTTCTTCTTGAGTGGGATTGTATTTGTTATGATGCACTGAAGGGGAAGGAGGAGGAGGTTGATGAGCTTACTCATGAACTTGAGATGATTATGGACTCATTGCGGAGCGCCCATTTGGCCCTTCAGGAGTCACAGTCACGATTAGAGGAGCTTACCGTGGAGTTTAGTTTGGCATAGTCTCCACCAGCTACAGTTACAGTATAGTTTCCTACAGTGGCAGTTGGTCATGATTTGACATCCACGGGTTTTAGTGAGGATGTGGTAACATCCATCTCGGATACAAGGGCAGTTGACTCAGTTGAGCTGAGTACTTTGACTGAGAGCAGTAGAAAAGCATGTTACATCAGGCTCTCTTGTGGTTAGTAACTTAGTACTATGACAGATGGTGCAGGTTCGATAGCTGATAGCTCTTGTGTGGCTGTGGTGGATTCTCCAGAGAGTTGTGTGTTAGTACACGACGCTACTCCATCATCTCCACAGGGGACTTCCAGAGTGTCATCTTGTTGGGAGTATGGCTCTCATGTTGATTTGTTTCCCTCTCTTGGAAGCAAATCTAATACATCATCCTATGCAGCTGATTTTGGATGCCAGCTTGTTGTGTCTCAGAGTCAGAGTGATCAGCTGCTTGATTATAGTATTGCTAATGATGAGCCATTAATTGAGGTTGGGGCATTTTATCGCAACTACACAGTGAGAAGTGCTCATCATATTTCTTTTGATCCACACACGGAGGACTTGATGATGCATCGATGTGGATTGGTTTCGGGGTTATACCATCCATTGTGGGATGGGAGTTGGCCATCTTCAGAAGACGGGATTAGTGGCTGTAAGTTCTTGACTCAGTTGATTGTGGAGAATTGCTTGCAGGAACAGCAGTCAGTTATCCATCATGCAGTCATGTATCCGACAGGGCTTGCTACTTCTATATTACAGAGTGACTATGGTGTCAGTTGGCATGATGGCTTGGCGAGTTATCACATCCATGGGGGTTTAACAGAGGACGAAGAGAGATTTGGTACAACAGATGCTTCTATATGCTCTTATTTCCACATGACAGATGGATGTGAGTTCAGATTGTATTGGGATCCAAGTGGTGACAGGTTTGGCACTGAGTATTGGATGGGTCCCATTGGGTTGCTTCACCACTCCTGGCAGGGTGAAGTTGGGATCAGTATTGAGCAGCAGAAGTCTGAAGATGTTCTTCTTAGCAGGCCTCTATTCTAAGTTTGGGATCTAGGGATAGCTTGGGCAGTTGTGTTTCTATTGATGCTATAGGAGACAGTTAGAGATGTATGGGACACTTCACAGTTCTTCTTTTGTGCCTTCCAAGGAGTTGGGTTTCTTTGCAACAAAGATTGCTTGGGGACAAGCAATTTCAGGGAGTGCGGACTATAATGTCCCCATTTTCGTGAGCATCAGAGTTCAGTGGATTTAGCCTATTCCTGGCCCTCATAGGCACAGGCTAATATGTCTGGTTAGAGGGTCCCTTTTTGGCAGTGAATAGTGGTTAATCTCCTTTAGCGCTTGTGTGGGTTCAAGCTTAGCCTTCGGTTGACTCAGTTTGACATACTTACTATTTATAGTAAGTCACTATTTAGGGTTTCTATTTTTAGATGGGCATCCGATCATGTGGAGAACAGGGAGAGTCGACTTCTAGTTCAGACGACATAGCAATCAAACAAGTATTTCAAGAGATATTAAAGTTTAAGTGACTTAAGTGATTTATTTAAATATTTTAATGTTATTAACTTATTATAATAAAGTCACTTTAATATCATAAAGTGCATTAAGTGAATTTTAAAGTGGGAATATATCTTTTATCCCACATTGGCCAGGAAAGTGTTTGAGCTCTCACAATAAAAGAATAAAAAGGGACTTAAGAGCTCATTCTCATCATCCAAGATTTGATATTTGTTTGAAGATTTCTCTTTGGCGTTTGGGGAAGGGAGCCCTAGGGTTTTTGCCAGCGTATCAGCATTGGAGAGCGTAGCTGCTTCATTGCAACAGCATGCTGAGGTTGTGAAATATCAGCTGAAGGTGCTTAACTGTTGGCTTCATGCAGAGGTCAAGTTTGTGCTTCATCAGATTTACAGCAAAATTTCAGAATAAGGATTTCAGCGTCTTTATAATATTAGAAGATTGTATTCCGGGTATGCCCTAATGTAAAAGCTTTTAAAGTGAATCAATAAAGATCATCTATTTGCTGTAGTAGGGTTTTATATTTCATTTCCTATATTTTATTTCTTGCCTGGCAATTATATTATTAAAAAAATAAACAAAAAGGGCAAATATACAAAAAAAACACAAACCCTAAGCCGAGCTTTAGAAGTAGGAAGGAGACGAGTTTTTACAGTGGTATCAGAGCGGTTTCTTGCCATCCTGTGTTGGGGTTTTTGGAAAAGAAATTTTCCGAATTTAAGGGTTTTGGATACTTACAAATTTAATGGCCTTTGGCCAAATCTGAGAAGAAATCATATTTGTAGATTGAAGCTGAAAATCAGTCTAATAAGAGAAATTCGATTTGTGTGAAGCAAGCCTAAAATCATTCTCAATTAATTCAAGGGGAATTGGTTTGTCTTATTTGGGGAAAAAGGACAAGCTGTAGAAATCGATTATTACATTCAAAATATGATAATCGATTATTGTATGTTAATCATTGGGAAACACAGATAGAACAAGCCCAGGAATAAGACAAATATTATATTAAATAAGTCAAGATAGGGAAAACGTCTGGAGGAAGACACGACCTGAATAGTGTGATTAAGATGAGAAAGATATATTTGCACAAAGAAACAAAAATCGTCAGAACTCAGAAAAAGACAAAGTTAGACAAAAGGAAAGTCGAGCTTGTTAGAAAATTAGGACTAGCTTGAGAGCTTGCTTGAAATCGAATGTAAGCAGAAAGGACAAAAAGAAAAAAAAAAAAGACAGCTCTATTTCCTCCTGTCGGGTCCTACTTGAAAGAAGCGCACAAGCCAAGACGTCAAGGAAAATATGCGATTTGCTGAAGTAGGCCGTTAAAGACAAAGCCACGCATTATTTATCAAAAAAAGCTCTATAGATAAGACACGTTTGGGATAGGACAAACAATGGACTTTTCAAAGATGCGACTTCATCACTAAGACGTCTTCATTTAATCAGTCGGGAGCTGCTTTGGCGCCTTATTCTTGGTTAGCGATTGAGGGAAAAGCTAAGTTTTGGAGAAGAAAAGACAAGCCTAAAGTTACATATCGATTGGGAGTCTTCTTTGAGGAGCTTTGATATTCAAATCATTATGGCTTTTTTTTTTTTAGAAATCGAGCTTCATTGCCAGATAAGACAAGTCTGAATAGAGATGAAACAGAGAAGTCTCCTGTCGGGAGGTGCTTGTATGGTTGCTTGCATGTGTTAAAGAGGTATTCGCATCTCTTTTGAAGTCAGACGGGAAGTCTAAGACAAGGTTAAAGATTTAATAAATCAAGGAGGCCGATTTAGAGTTTAGCGGGAGCAAACATAAGAAGAGACGTCACCCCTGCTATGCAAGTCACAACAAAAGAAGAGTGGATGCGATTAAGATTAAAGTTAGGTACATGGGAAGTATTTGCCAGCTGCTTGGTAATTTAGGAGACAAAGTAAAGTCAAGCAATGTATCCAATCGGGTCGATATCATTCAAGCAACAAGGGAGTCGAGTCATTTCTAAGAGGTGTAAATTGGAGAAAACGCTATAATTGCTGAGAATATTCAACACTTGAAGGAACTTGTCACCTTGCTGGGAAGTGTCACTCCAACACCAATCATCGACCAGGTTCTTAATTTATATTATCTTGCATTTACAATTACTAGGGAGTCACTGTTTATACAACAATCTATGTATTTCCACCAATTGCATTCTACCAAAATAAAGCATTTAGGACTGTTGTTGAAGTTGCTATCATAGCAACATTTGCTGAGTCATTGTCCTGTTTGTATTGTAATTATTCACTCTTGAGGAGTAAATAGCTTTTGCATTGGGATCAACATTATAGGATTGTAAATGATAGAGTTTCAATTATAGCAGTAATATGGAGTTTGGTGAGGGCATACAAACTGTTCGTCAAAATGACATGTTGATGTAGTTGTAGTTTGTAGTCATTTTAACTACATTGAGAAATTCAAAAACAACAAACAACAATTTAAAGAAGACACAAGCAATTGTTTGACGAAATTTCGGAGTTCCAAAATCAGAAAATTCAGAATCATGGCTTCTAAATTTGCTGATGAGGTAATGATTGCTTATGAGGAGTATTTAGCATTCCCAGATATGATCAAAGAGTGTTTAGACTTCGAGCAATATGTGGAGCATCGGATGGATTATAACAAGCAAAGAAGCAAATCAAAGAAATCTGAGCAGCTAAGTGTTGAGAGCACCTTAAATAATATTCAGCGAAAACCTATGCCTTCACAACAAAGATTAGCTCGTAGTTTGCAGCAGTCTGAAGATTCCATTTCAAGACGAAGCTCATCACAAAACAAAAAGAAATTGTGTTTCTGTTGCAAAGGGCCTTACGATGAAAACCATGATTGCCTTTTGAGACCAAAGGGCAAGGCGAATAGAATAATGTGGGCACCCTATGAGGATTTAGAACCTAAAAAATCCGACTAGCAAAGTAATCGTGAAGAATCTGAGTCAAAACATGAGGTCTGTATAGGTGAAATATCCAGAAGTCTCTATGATGAGTTTGGTTTAAAATGTGATAAGTTAGTAGATAATAATCTTCAACCTACAGATGGACATGGGTTGAAAATGAAGTGGTGGTTGATAAGGAAATTTTACATCAAGAAAATAGTATGGTGGAGCCACAAAATGATATTCACAACATTCCAGAAGTTGTGATCAGCATTGCTAACAATTCTGATTTTCATGACAACAGTGATAAAACTTTGCTTTAACATGAGACAGCAGTGATTGCACATGTGCAAAATGATTCTGTTGAGTTGTCACAAGAAGGTACTCAAGATTTGGGTACTAATGGTGCAGTATTTGATGTGGATTCATGTCATGGTGAGTCTGATTTTTCAGATCAGACCTTAGAGAACAAGTTTGAAGATTCATGTGCTGGCATAGAATCCTAGGATCGTGAGTTGGATGGTGATACAGTTACATTGGAAGTGGAAGTGTGTGAAGATACTGTCATATTAGCAACTTCTACCTTATTAGTTGAGCCATCCTTTGGGGTACAAGCAGCAGTACCTTAGTTGTTGATGTGTGCATTGATGATAGCACACATGATGTTGCTGATCATGAGGTGAGCGATGGGGATTCAACCTCTTACTATAGTGCGGATTTGGGTGGAAATGATGAGTCACAAGGGTATCGTCATCTGGCGGGACAGTTGAAGATTAGCGATGATATGATTGTTACAACTTTGGAGCATTTTGATGTTGTTTGACAGATGTTGGCAGCCTACGGTTGGAGTACTCCTATGTCAGATGAGCACGGTGTTAGTAGTATTTCCCTTGCAGAGTTCCATACACTACGAGAAACTATTGGAATGATGAAACACAATTACTTGCAACTACTTGCTAATAGGGACTTTCTTCTTGAGTGGGATTGTATTTGTTATGATGCACTGAAGGGGAAGGAGGAGGAGGTTGATGAGCTTACTCATGAACTTGAGATGATTATGGACTCATTGCGGAGCGCCCATTTGGCCCTTCAGGAGTCACAGTCACGATTAGAGGAGCTTACCGTGGAGTTTAGTTTGGCATAGTCTCCACCAGCTACAGTTACAGTATAGTTTCCTACAGTGGCAGTTGGTCATGATTTGACATCCACGGGTTTTAGTGAGGATGTGGTAACATCCATCTCGGATACAAGGGCAGTTGACTCAGTTGAGCTGAGTACTTTGACTGAGAGCAGTAGAAAAGCATGTTACATCAGGCTCTCTTGTGGTTAGTAACTTAGTACTATGACAGATGGTGCAGGTTCGATAGCTGATAGCTCTTGTGTGGCTGTGGTGGATTCTCCAGAGAGTTGTGTGTTAGTACACGACGCTACTCCATCATCTCCACAGGGGACTTCCAGAGTGTCATCTTGTTGGGAGTATGGCTCTCATGTTGATTTGTTTCCCTCTCTTGGAAGCAAATCTAATACATCATCCTATGCAGCTGATTTTGGATGCCAGCTTGTTGTGTCTCAGAGTCAGAGTGATCAGCTGCTTGATTATAGTATTGCTAATGATGAGCCATTAATTGAGGTTGGGGCATTTTATCGCAACTACACAGTGAGAAGTGCTCATCATATTTCTTTTGATCCACACACGGAGGACTTGATGATGCATCGATGTGGATTGGTTTCGGGGTTATACCATCCATTGTGGGATGGGAGTTGGCCATCTTCAGAAGACGGGATTAGTGGCTGTAAGTTCTTGACTCAGTTGATTGTGGAGAATTGCTTGCAGGAACAGCAATCAGTTATCCATCATGCAGTCATGTATCCGACAGGGCTTGCTACTTCTATATTACAGAGTGACTATGGTGTCAGTTGGCATGATGGCTTGGCGAGTTATCACATCCATGGGGGTTTAACAGAGGACGAAGAGAGATTTGGTACAACAGATGCTTCTATATGCTCTTATTTCCACATGACAGATGGATGTGAGTTCAGATTGTATTGGGATCCAAGTGGTGACAGGTTTGGCACTGAGTATTGGATGGGTCCCATTGGGTTGCTTCACCACTCCTGGCAGGGTGAAGTTGGGATCAGTATTGAGCAGCAAAAGTCTGAAGATGTTCTTCTTAGCAGGCCTCTATTCTAAGTTTGGGATCTAGGGATAGCTTGGGCAGTTGTGTTTCTGTTGATGCTATAGGAGACAGTTAGAGATGTATGGGACACTTCACAGTTCTTCTTTTGTGCCTTCCAAGGAGTTGGGTTTCTTTGCAACAAAGATTGCTTGGGGACAAGCAATTTCAGGGAGTGCGGACTATAATGTCCCCATTTTCGTGAGCATCAGAGTTCAGTGGATTTAGCCTATTCCTGGCCCTCATAGGCATAGGCTAATATGTCTGGTTAGAGGGTCCCTTTTTGGCAATGAATAGTGGTTAATCTCCTTTAGCGCTTGTGTGGGTTCAAGCTTAGCCTTCGGTTGACTCAGTTTGACATACTTACTATTTATAGTAAGTCACTATTTAGGGTTTCTATTTTTAGATGGGCATCCGATCATGTGGAGAACAGGGAGAGTCGACTCCTAGTTCAGACGACATAGCAATCAAACAAGTATTTCAAGAGATATTAAAGTTTAAGTGACTTAAGTGATTTATTTAAATATTTTAATGTTATTAACTTATTATAATAAAGTCACTTTAATATCATAAAGTGCATTAAGTGAATTTTAAAGTGGGAATATATCTTTTATCCCACATTGGCCAGGAAAGTGTTTGAGTTCTCACAAGAAAAGAATAAAAAGGGACTTAAGAGCTCATTCTCATCATCCAGTATTTGATATTTGTTTGAAGATTTCTCTTTGGCGTTTGGGTAAGGGAGCCCTAAGGTTTTTGCCATCATATCAACATTGGAGAGCGTAGCTGCTTCATTGCAAAAGCATGCTGAGGTTGTGAAATATCAGCTGAAGGTGCTTAACTGTTGGCTTCATCTAGAGGTCAAGTTTGTGCTTCATCAGATTTACAGTAAAATTTCAGAATAAGGATTTCAGCATCTTTATAATATTAGAAGATTGTATTCCGGGTATGCCCTAATGTAAAAGCTTTTAAAGTGAATCAATAAAGATCATCTATTTGCTGCAGTAGGGTTTTATATTTCATTTCCTGTATTTTATTTCTTGCCTGGCAATTATATTATTAAAAAAATACACAAAAAGGGCAAATATACAAAAAAAAACACAAACCCTAAGCCGAGCTTTAGAAGTAGGAAGGAGACGAGTTCTTACACAATTCAATTCTGTGTTTACAAAAACAATTTATAAGATACTTCCCTGTTCAGTGGCTTTTTTTTAAATGCCATATTTAATAATGATGTGCAAACCTAACATTCCATTTTGTTGTGTTTTTTGTATGACTTCATAATCTTTTTATGAGTGTCTAGTTAGTTTTAAAGATGTCTTGTAAGCTACATGTAGAAATATTCGTATCAGCATCATCATTTCTTTTGATAGGTCTAATTTGCAGTTAGTGGTGGTAGTGCTACTTATTATTGGTGAATTTTGTGTTCTATTTGTTTTACATGTTTTTGATAGTTGTGGTACTTCTACCTTTATTGGGTTATTTTATATTGTTTGTTTTATTTGCTTCTTGTTTAATGTGTTATTTAGGATTATCATATGCCATACATATTTTGTTCTGTTTGCATTGTTTTTTATTTTGTTTTTAAATGTGTTGGTTTGAATGCGGAGAGGATCTTCATGTTAGATCTACCATTTTTTGGTATTGATCATTTTTTTAGGAAAATTATTTTACACGGAACTGTTAATGGCACTTATATGACATGAACTGTAATCGCAGAGCCTAATATGGGAGAATCAGAAGGTCATTTGGCACCTGTGCCTATATATATTGTCACAGAGGCATCACAACTTCCATGTACATTTCTTGAACCGTCTCCTCTAAACGAATTGGTCATTGGTTTTGATTGTGAGGGTGTTGACCTAGCTCGGTATGGCCGTCTTTGCATCATGCAGGTGACATAAATCTTAACTTAAGATGATAGCTATGAATGATTAGGAAGCCTTATGTATTCAGAGGAAAAGTTATCCATGCATTCATAATCTTGTAGCATATGGAACTAAATATGGAATTTGAAGTATTCAATCGAAATTTTGGCTTCATTAGAGATAACTTGCAATGAACCTCTAGAACATATTTGGTATGAATTTTAAGTACTATTTTGTTGTTATTATGGTTTTTAAGCTTATTTCATTCTTTTATAGCATTTATTGTCTTCAAGGTTTTCAGAAATGATCAGATCAAACCTCTGTGAATTACAAATAAATGATCTAATGCCCTAGATGTTATTCCCATTCAGTTTGTTCTTACTTGACAATCTAAAATTGTTTTCCTATATTTGTGTTGGTAAAACTAGAAACACATTATGTTACGATTTTAGAATTATTAGATAGATAACTGTCCTAGAGGCTAAGGTTACAAAAGAAATTTTTTTTTCAAAATTTCAGACTTTGCAATACAGTTTCCTACGAAAAGATCACCAGAAAGCATAACTGTTAGTGAAATCATTTTTTCAGTATTAACAGAATTGGTCTTTGGAAACTGGGCCATGTCACTTACAGTTCATGAGGCGAAACAAAGAGAAACTATCTTAAAGTGATCTGTAGTAGGTGTGAATATTCTATTACATAACTTACCAACACAAATATAACTATTTCAATTGTGTTATGATGGATTTAGTTGTTGATTCTTATGCGAAAGTGCAGAAAAGACAGTCATGTGACTAATTTCGTGTTAAGTGCAAACATACTGAAAGGGAGAACAAATCTCCTTTTTATAATTCTAGGTTAAATAAATAAATAATATAAGCATTCAGAATCTAGACTAGAATAAAAGAGCTGGGCAATGCAATAAATGTACTCAACTAAATGTTTTTGAAATTAAATAATAAAATAATAAATGCTTCAGCTTGCCTTGATGTCCTTAGTCTGCCCTCACATAAAAACTGGTTTTGGTGTTTGCTAGTTTGCACTCTGCAAGGATAATTGCTTCGCTTGTGCCAAGCTGTGTAAGGATACAAATTTCACAGCTAGATAAAAGATTGTGGACAATGCTCTCAAACATGCAAAATACCCTAGATGCTTGTGCAATACAGATTCTCTAATACTTGTGCCCTGATTATGCGAGTAAATAACAATTGATAGCTTTTAGAATGAGGTTTAGCATGTAATGATCAGATTTAGTTGATGATAATTGGATGATCTAAAAGGGACTAAGGTTACCGCTTTAAATACAACACCAAGTGTTAAATGAAACACTTAGTGCCTTGGGGCAGCACACAACAGTCACAAAGAGAGGTAAAGTTGGCCCCTATGTTTGAATTTGAATTTGAATTGTTAAGGGGTCCTTTGCCTGACAGCAGATCACTTCCACAATTGCAGATTCCCATATTTCTGTTAGGACTAGTCTATAGAAATAAGTGGAGACAGGAACAGAAAAGACCTGGTGTGTGTGCTCACTCTTAGCCGAAAACAGGCCGTTTGTACACTTAATATTGCATAAAGGTTAGCCAAGTCAAAGTGAGTCTAAATCAAATATGGAAATTGTAGGGTATGCATGTTTAACCATTACATTTTCCCCCCACATTTACTTGCACGCAAACTATCATGAGAATGAATTTCAAATTAAATACAAGCAGCCAATAAGAAAGTAAATGCACAAACATTCATAAAGAATATTGACATGGATGAAGATTCTGCCTTGGTACTTGTTCCCTTGAAATGAGTGCACCATCTTGGGAACTTGAAAAACAAAAATAAAAGCAATTAATTGCATCATGTAAGTGTTTAAATAGTAATGTACTGTCTATTCTCAAAAATAAAAGAAAAGAGAGGCAGGGATAGAGAGGCCACTCTTGAAGCAATAGGATGGATGGGTAGCATCTTGGAGCAGCCAAAGAGGTTTGATACTATCTTTAGATAGCTTTGAATCATTTGGTAGTCTTGCAATCATGCTTAGATAAGAGGAACTACAGTGACTTCACATGTGCCCCCTGCATACAAGGGAAGCAAATAGATTGGAGGAGGGTAGATAATATGTAAAACAAGATCAACCCAATAAATGTTAGTGATCATGTTAAGATAATGAGATATGACAGAAAAATATAGTAATATATGCTCATAAAAGCTTCTTAAATGTTAGGCAACAGTTTTGCCTCCAATATGCCCCTAGTAGGGCAAGAATTATAGCAATGCAGTGCTACATAAAGGTATCTTGAAAGATCAAGCAAAGGTGAGATATCATTTGAGTGCAAGATATAAGCATAATAAGCATAACGTGAACATTAGTTGAAACTTGTGGAAGATAAGCATAATAGTCATTGCTGTTCCTATAACCATAAAAGAAAGATAGGAATTAGAAATACATGTAATGAAAATGCTAAAAACAATCATGTGAATGGTAGGAAAATGCTAAAGATAATCATATGAATAGTAGGAAGGATATTGTAAATGCATCATCATAAGAATATAACTGTGGTCAATGGCATAAAGATCTTTCCAGTTGACCGTTGGCCTATTCCGGAGACCCGTAGGCTACTCGGAAGGTAAAATTAGGGTTTCTTGTTTTGAAGGATGCTCTTGCTCGAGGTTGGTTGATTCAATGGCGGATTCTTTCTGGGTTTTCAGAGAGCTTCGTAGTGATATGTTCTTCTTGGCATTCTGAGCATCTTCAGGAATTTACTATTTTTAGTAAATTCTATTTCTGGCAGTGAACTTGTTGGTTTCGGCACGGTTGGCTTTCTATTTCAGACTGATCAGTTGGCTTACTCATTTTTGGCTTCGGGGCACAATTGGAGAGATAAGTTCGAATTATTTTAATTAAGTCATGTTTTAATGTTATATTTTAACATTGACCCCCTTGGCCTAGCTACAACTCTTTAAGTTGTTTTTAAAAGATGTTCTTTATGGGTGGGCGCTTCATTGAAGGAATTAATTATATTTCTCATTAAAAAATTTAATCCAAGCATAAGTTGGACGCCAACTTCAAGGAAGAGATAAAGTTTATAATTAAAAGTAAAAGTATTGCTTGGGAAAGTGGGACGCCACCTATTGGAGGATTAGGGTTTCGAGAAGAGTCATCTGGAAATTATAAAAGGAAGCCATTGGTTCTCTTTTGGATCATCTATTGTCTACAAGAATGTTATGTTGCCGGATTGGCTGTGGGATTGCTTCGAGGAATGTAAGCCTCCTAGCTTGGCATTGCTTCTCGCTTGAAAGATAGCGACTAGTGGTGAGATAGATGTAGTTGAGTGAATTATTGTGAGATTTCTGCATTTTAGTTCTTGTGTGGCTTTGTAATTCAGTTTATGCATATTAGTGAGATCTTGGAATTGCATATTTATAACAGCAGATTGTAGTTTTCATTCATAAGTCAAAAAATACAAAAAGAGTCATTCTGGGTACTGTTTATATCTTTCTGTTTGTGAGGGGCGACCCTTCTCTACAAGTTGCAGATTTTTTAGTGAAGGTTTGAATTTTTAAATGCAGATCGAACTTCTTGCTGGGCCGTACCATCTGTCCTTGCCTTGAAATTCATGCATAAATAATATAGGGTCTTTTGATAGGGTTTCAGTGTTCTATTTTGGTCGCCATCATCCTAGGATCATATTGCATTTTGTTTCATGAAATTTGAGTGAGTCTGGAGAGAGTTGTGAGCAAAATAGTGAGATTCAGGGCTGCTGTTCATGCATGTGAAAAACAGGACTGTCATAAATCAGATTTGTCAAATTGGTCTTTACAGTGAGTTTTTGATCTAAGCTTTATTAACCAGTGAAGAAGATTCAATATATTGTTGCAGCTTTATTCAACTCTTGGTTCACGTTCACAGCAAGGCATTCTCTATCATGTTGTAAGCTGAACAGTAGTACTGTCAGCATCTCTCTAATCTTGCTATCATGTTGTGTAATTTTTAAAGTAGCATTGTAATTCATTATATCTCCGTCATATGGTAGCTCCCATTCCGTCTCGGGTTGGAAAGCACATTCTTGACGTCGAGTACTTCAGCATTCTTGCTTATTTCCCTTAATTGCATTGTAATTCCTTTTATCTCCGCCATATGGTCGCCTCATTTCCATACTGGATTGGATAGCACATACTTGGTGTTGAGTTTGTTTTCAACTTGTAGTGGTAGAAGATCCTCTGACCATATGATCGTCCTTCGCGGACTCATTCTTGGTTAGAGTTACCTTCAGTTGCATTTTGTTTAAGGCACTGACGATCCTCTTGCCATATGACAACCTCTCTCTTGTTGAGATTGAGTGCGCATTCTTGGCAATGAGTTAATTGTAACTGTTGATTTGAATTATCTAACCCTAACGGGTGCTTTCTGCATTGTTGTGTACTTGGTAAAAATTGAAAAAATTGGCTCGGCATATTTCAATTTGGGATCCAGGTATTGACATGGATGGTGCATTGGTACTCAGTGATCGTGGTGAGTTGCTTCAGTAGTTATAGTTATATGGCATGTATATCAAAGTGGAGTAGCGGACTAGCATACGATTGCTTGAGGACAAGCAATGACGAGAAGGGAGGATTGTAATGTCCCTTCCTTAGGTAGCTCGGACTATAGCGGAGGTTGGCCTACTATTAGGGTTCCCGTAGGTCAGCAAAATGGTTAGGGGACCCAATTGAGGGCTGTGGAGCTGAGCTGAGAGCTTTACGAGCCTTTCAGTATGGAGTTCAGTTGCTGAATCTAGGGATAAATTGGAAATATTAAAGTTCGCTTTAATGGAATAGTAAAAAGTGAATAGTAACAACAAATTATAAAGGGAATAGTGAAAAGTGCCCCCCCCATCCTAGTAACTCAAGTTGTTTTTAAAATGTGGCCCTTTCTTTTGATGAGGAAAGACCCTCAAGATGGGTGTAGCCTCATAAGGAGGATTATTTTATTGATTTTTATAAAAAAAGCTCATGGGAGGTTATAAAGCAATATGTTGGGCTTATTTTTGGGCATTCTATTCTCATTTTGACAAAAGCAATTGCAGGTTTGATCTCTTGGAAGAGGGTTTTTAGCAGCATATAGGTCTTCTAAGGACGAAATCCCTTGGATGATAGTGAATTGGATGAAAACCCAGTTCACAAAATAGGGAAATCTTCTTTGGGCTTCCATTTGGGCATCATTGGCCTTCATCACAGGGTAATTTGCATTTAGAATTGATTGCAGCAGTGAGTTATTAGAATATAATTGCAGATTGGGGCTTGTTATCAGCAGATATCATCATTTCAGTGCATTCACCAGCTGGCCGTATCATTTGGGTGTCATTTTCAGTCAAAACCCTAGCTGGAAATTAGGGTTTTCAAATCACTAAGGAGCAAATTCAGTTCGGCCATTGTTGACATGCCTGTAGTTGGTTACTGAAGTTCATACTGGTCTTGTTTCAAGGTCTGGATCAGCCACATCAAGTTTATCTGGAGCTGTATTGTCAAGGAAACCATCAAGCTATCATTGGGTATGTTCTTGGCATGTTGGGAATATAAATCTTTCATTTGTATGGGGTGTAATAGTGCTGTTACAGCTCTGACAACTTTATATCAGACCTGTTATTATTGTAAATCAGCCCTGATATAGATTGAATAAAGGCAACCTTTGAAGTGGAATTCATGTTATATGTTTATGCAATCTTTGTTTACCATTTCTATACATGTTCTTTTTAATTTGGCAACATTAAGCACTCCAGCAGGGCTTCAAACAACACATGCACACTCAGAAATCAGTTTCAGACTAGATTACATGCCAACCATTTGACGAAATGTCAAATGTTCAAATCTGAGTTTTTTGGGTTATATCTAGCAAGGGATATTTCATGTAATGGGTACAAATTGAAAGTAAATCAACTCTTCTGCATTTCAGTGGTGAGCGCAAGCCAAGAACCACTTATTCAGGGGGGTCATTACAATGTAGCCACTTATTCAGTGGAATAAGAAAATAATACCACTTATCTAGTGGGGTACGAAATGATAACACTTATTTAGTGGGGTAAGTAGCAAATCAAACCAAGAGCTAATTCATTGATGGTACTACCAATTAGTGTTACAATATGAGCTCATGAGAAATCATTCAAATCAACTACATACACGCTGTTACAACTTATAAAATGATATGTAGAGGATCTAACAAGCCAAATGAATTCTCAAACACAGGAAAACCAATACCCAGCAATGTAATAACAGGAAAACCTTGAGATGAGAGAGCTGGTATGGACAAGGCGGGTTTGAAATCTCATTATCTCTGTGGATAAACTGTATAGCAGGTCTGAACAGAGGATTGCAGGTCTGATGATACCCTCCTACAGATCCCAAGCCATCCAAAATCATCCAAAGGGCACTCTATGCAACCAGGAACACCTCCAATAAATGCCCAACAATGTGTTACATGCCTAATCTCTTCCAACAGCTCCTAATGGCATGGAAAGGCGATGAACAGGTTTGCTGTTGATGAAATCAGAAGTTGGTCTGAACAGGGACAGCTAGGAGATTATTTATTTTAAATTTTTTGTTCACTCCCCAACACACCATATCATTTGGAGACAGTTGGAGTCTCTTCATACACCCTAGGCACCTCCTAGTACGTGAACAACAGTCAATAACAGACCATAAATGATCAGATACAGTCCACTTATCCCTGCCTGCAGTGGTACGGCTTGCCTGGAGGGGTGACTTGAAGCTAGAAATTCAGAAACTCCCTTTTAACACTTGCAATTCTTCCAACCTGGTTGCCTATCCCAGGGAAATCAGTGATACAAAAATTGTCAAAAACTTGATTAAAAAATCCCACAACAAGATTTGAAAAACCTAACTGACTACTGTTTACATCCACGATTTAAAAAACTACCAAAAGATCGTGAACAATAACCCTAGTGGCTGGACTTGCATAAATGTTCTAGCGATGGTTTTTGTTGGTAAAAAAAAAAATGTCGTCGTGACTTCAAAAAATCCGCAAAAATATTTTAATCCTGCCCATGTGCAATTTTTGAGACACATAAACCTATGTTTCTCAAAGGTAGACGATGTGATTTTTTTGCGAAAAAATTGGTCGCCACAAGTTTATATTAGTATAAAAAAATGCCAAAAACCTTTAAACAGACTCCCAGCTGCGGCTTGCAAAAAAAAAATTCACAATTTTAGAGAAAATGGCGTGCAATTTCAGCAGATAAAAAATCCAAACAATTTTTATCAAATAACAGGCCCATGATTTTGTAGAAATCTGTCATGCAAATTTTATTAGAAACCTGTCGCGATTACAACCACAAACCCTTGATTCTGTATGACATTGCATTGTACCATACAATGTCCTTTTGGTCTTGTGTCACATGCGTGAGTTGTCACTGCAATAGTTCATAGAATTTCACGTGTTCACTGATCCTGAGGTGTGACTAGAGCTTTGATATCATATAATGAAAAATATAACACAAAATGATTACTAAGATATTCAATAATAACAAAGGAATGAAAGCATCCATAAATAAGACATACAATAGCTTTATCTGGAAAGGATAAGAGCAACAACTAATAAAGCAAAAGGATAAGAACTTAACTAAAAGAATAAAGAATATTCCTAAAGTTTTTCCTTGTTGATGTGTAGCCGTAGGCCTCATACTTCCAGCGGCGATATTAATAAGCAATAAATTAAATATAGCCAACGGCTATTTATTTATTGGAGGCGATTTCATTTATTTGTAGTTAATATTTATATTCCTTATTTCAAATGAGGCCGACTATAGTGAAGAGACGCATTGATTAATGAGCAAGCTGATCCTTCATGAAGAGGCATGATATCTTGTATATACAGAAGTCGATTTGATCTTATCATTCATTCATAGTCATCTTTGTTCAAGTTCGCATTTAGCGAGAAGTTGAGTCTTACATACAACAGATCGATTCAAGAAGAAGGTCGATACTCATTAAGTGTGGTGTCAATATTATCCATACAGATCGGCCTTGTGTTTGGCCTCATTGTAAATCACTTTGTTGTTCTTTGATCAATATATAAGAGATATATTGTTGTTGGGTTTTTTCTCCCTCAAGTTGGAGGGTTTTCCCAGGGTACATGCTGTGTCAAATTGCTTGAAATTGTTCCAATTCTGCTTATTTAGTTTCTGATCGTAAAACTAACATGGTATCAGAGCGGGTTTAAGCAAGATTGTGATCAGATTTCTTAAGCAACGTGATCTGCCTCTCTTATTCTCATCTTAGTGTGTCTATCTTATCTTCGAAAATGGTGAATGGTCTGAAGGTTGAAGATAAGACTTGAAGGTGCCTCTAACTTCACCTCTTGGAAGTTTAGAGTTCTTATTGCATTGGAAGAAAATGAGATTCTTGAGTTTGTGGAGAGTGAAGTACCTGAGCCTTCCGATGAGAATTAGAAGACACAATGGAGGAAGAATGGCACAAAGGCCAAGAAGATATTGATTGATTCTGTGAAGGATCACCTTGTGCCTATTATCTCCAAATTAAAGACAGCTAGAGAGATGTTCAAGACTTTGGAGGGATTGTATGAGATCAATAACACCAGTCGAGCTCTTGCATTGAGGCAACAGCTACATCACATCAAGATGGCGAAAGGAGATTCAATCATGTCCTTTATGAAGATCATTGAGTTGAAGGATCAACTCTATGCCATTGGAGACATAATTGATGATCAGGACTTAGTCATGTTTGCGCTTAACAATCTTCCTCAATCTTGGGAGCCCTTTATCTAAATTATAAGTGGAAGATCTAAGCTACCTAAGTTTGATCGTCTTAGGGCAGATTGCTTTCAAGAGGAATCGAGGTTGGCAGCAAAGGGTAATGATCGAAGTTCTCACAATGAAGACAATCATGTTCTTGTTGCTCAAACTTCAAAGAAGAAAGGAAGAGAAGGGAGAAAAGGTAACTTCAAGAGGAATAGAGACAGGAAATCTGATGCTGCTTCTGAATCAAAGAAGAAGGATCTCTCCCATATTCAGTGCTTTAGATGTGACAAGTTTGGTCACTATGCTAGAGATTGTGCAACAAGACCAAAGTAGCATGCTTCTACTGTGGATGTGGATGATGTCTCTCCTCAGAAGGATTCAAGAGATAATTCAAGTGGATTTCTATTTATCTCTGCCCTATCAAGCAGTGTACCAACCAATAGCAGCACATGGTTGATTGATAGTGGCGCTTCTTGACACATTACTGGATATAGAAAGCACCTTTAAGATTTGGTGGAGAGAGAAACCAACATTCAAGTAATAATCGGAGATGATGCTTGCTATTTTGTGAAGGGTGCAGGAGCCTCCTCTCTTCACCTAGATTCCGACATCTCTCTTCATTTGAGTGATGTCTTGTTCGTACCAGGTATCAAGAGGAACCTTGTATTGATTTCAGCCTTGGAGGACAAAGGATATCAAGTTGCATTTTTTGAGGGAAAAGTTCTTGCTTGGCCAAAGGACTCTAGCATCAAGACAACCCATGTGATTAGCGTTCGGCAAGAGAGTCTTTATAGACTTTTCATTCGTCCAATGCAAGCATTGTTGCATGATTCCACCAGTTCAAGCGAGCTTTGGTAGAGAAGACTTGCTCACCTCCATTTCAGAGCTCTTCCATCCATGGAGAAGATGGTGTCTGGCCTTCCAAAACTCAGTCAAGAGCATGATGGTACGTGTAGAGGATGCGCATTGGGTAAGAATACTAAGGGTCCTTTTCATAGTAGTGAAAGTAGATTAAAATGTATTCTAGATCTTGTTCATTTTGATTTGTGTGGTCCAATGTCTGTTGCATCCTTGAGTGGTTTTTTGTATTATCTAATTTTCATTGATGACTACTCTAGAAAGACTTGGATTTATTTTTTGAAATCTAAGGAATCTGAAGAAGTACTTGAGAAATTCAAAGAATTTAAGGCTCAAGTAGAGAATTTGTCTGGAAAGAGGATCAAAGTTTTGAGATTCGATAACGGAGGAGAATACACCTCTGGAGGCTTCCGCAACTTTTATATCGAGGCAGGGATTAAGAGGGAGTTTTGTGTTCCTTACAATCCACAACAAAACGGAGCTGCAGAAATGAAGAATAGATCCATAGTTGAGGCAGCTAAAGCTATGATCCATGATCAAGACTTGCAAACCTTCCTTTGGGCAGAAGCATCTAAAACTGCAGTGTAAGTTTAGAATTGGAGCCCTCATCGTATTTTGGAGAATATGACTCCTGATGAAGCCTTCACAGGTGTGAAGCCTGAGGTTAGTCACTTGAGAATATTTGGTTGTCCTGTTTATATTCATGTGCCTAAAGATAAGAGAAGTAAGTTAGAAACTTAGAACCATCTAACAAGAAAGGAATATTTGTGGGTTACAGTGAATCCTCAAAAGCCTATAGAATTTACATTCCAGGACAAAAACAAATAGAGATCAGCAAGGATGTCTCTTTTGAAGAAGATGTTGCATTCAAAACATCTAAAGGTTCATACATGGAGATAGATAATGAAGATCAGGAGACTCATCAGGACATGGATGTTGATCATACTCCTGAGATTCAAAGGGAGTCTACTGAACCAGAAGAAGATATTGATCCAATTGAGCCTTTGGAACCAACAGATGGGCCAAGAGACATTGTCATAGGTCGAAAGAGAGCTCTATGGGCTAGGAAAACTGTGTAGGAGGCAGAAAAGTTTGCAGCTCCTAGAGGTACATTCAGAGAAAGCAGAAGACCATAGAAGTTTCCAGGCTATGTTGCATTAATTAGTCATATCATTGAGTCTGAGCCTTCCAGTGTTGAGGAAGTATCAAGTCAGCAAGTATGGAGAGATGCTATGGCTGAAGAATATCAATCCATTATCAAGAATGATGTTTGGGATATTGTTCCAAGACCTGAAGGGAAATCCGTTGTATCTTCTAAATGGCTCTTCATGATCAAGCATGCGGCTGATGGAAGCATTGAGAAGTACAAATCTAGATTTGTGGCTAGAGGATTCTCTCAGAAAGAGGGAATAGATTATGAAGAAACTTTTGCTCCGGTTGCTCGTTATACATCCATCAGGACTATTATTGCTATTGCAGCAACTAAGGGATGGAAGCTACATTAGATGGACGTGAAGACAACATTCATTAATGGTGTAATTGAAGAAGTATACATTGAGCAACTTGATGACTTTGTGATTCATGGTAAGGAGTCTCATGTTTGTAAATTGAAGAAGGCTTTGTATGGCCTTAAGCAGGCTCCTCGTGCTTGGTATGGGAGGATTGATCGATACTTGATGAGCTTGGGCTTCTCCAAGAATGATGCTGATTCAAATCTCTACTTCAAGATAGTTGATGGCGAGGCTTTCATCTTGGTTCTTTATGTTGATGATCTATTTCTTATTGGAGCAGAATATCTCATTATCAAATGCAAGAAGGAGTTAGCTTTTGAATTTGAGATGAAGGATCTAGGATATATGCATTACTTTCTAGGGTTGGGTATGGCAGAGACCCAATGAGATTATTCTGAGTCAAGGGAAATACACCATAGACATCTTGAAGAGATTTGGGATGATGGATTGCAAATCTATGTCTACATCAATGGAAACTAATTTGAAGAAATTAAGTGAGGCTGCAGCCAGTTCAGATCTGGTAGATCCTACTATGTATAGGCAGTTGATTGGATTGTTGATGTATCTAGTCAATACTAGACCAGATATTTGCTATGCAGTGAGTGCACTTAGTCAGTTCATGTGTGAACCAAGGCAAATACACCTAGTTGTAGCTAAGCATATCTTGAGATACTTGCGTGGTATAGTTGGATATGACTTGAGATATACTTCCAGTGTAGATCTAAAGTTGCAAGGTTATTCTGATTCTGATTGGGCAGGGAGTGTAGTTGATCGGAAGAGCACCTCTGGATGTTGCTTTAGCTTGGGGTCTGCGATGATTTCTTGGTGTAGCAGGAAGCAGTCTTCAGTGGCATTAAGCATTGCAGAGGCCGAGTATATTGCAGCATGTGTAGTAGCTTGAGAAGCAATGTGGCTTTGAAAGTTCCTTGCAGGATTGTTTGGACAATCATTGGAGCCGACTGTTATTCATTGTGATAATCAAAGCTGTGTGAAGCTTTCTGTCAATCCTGTGTTTCATGACAGAACAAAACATGTTGAGATCAAATACCACTACATTAGAGATATGGTATTGAGGAAAGTTATTCAGTTGAGATATATTTGCAATGATGAGCAGACGACTGATATTCTCACCAAGCCTCTCTCTAGAGTGAAGTTTGTGCATTTTCGAGACAAGCTTGGAGTTGTGGAGAATGAAGCCCTTGCTGAGAGGGAGACTCAACATCAGTGATCTCTTGTGATTTGCTTTAATGCATCTTTCTTTGTGATAGAGAAATTTGAGGTGAAAGCCCTTGTTAATGCATCTTTCTCTGAGATAGAGAAATTTGAGGTGAAAGCCCTTGATAATGCATCGTTCTTTGTGATAGAGAAATTTGAGGTGAAAGCCCTTGTTCCACCCTCTGGGAGTAGCCATGGTGGATGTCATGTTGAGAGACTCCATGACAACATCACGTTGAGAGACTTCGTGATGATTCCCTTGTACTTGTGTTTATCCACCTTCTGGGAGTAGCCATGGTGGACTTCATGTTGAGAGACTCCATGACAATGTCACGTTGAGTGACTCCGTGATGGACACTTGTACACATGTTCCTTTCCACTCATGGGAGTAGCCATGGTGGACATCACGTTGAGTGACTCCGTGAGGAGCTCCTTTCCACAAATGGGTGTCACCATTGTGGATGTCATGTTGAGAGATTCCATGACTTGGATATCTGGAAGTATTCCTCCCTAGCTAAGAGGGAGTGTTGATGTGTAGCAGCTTGATATTAATAAGCAATAAATTAAGTATAGCCAAAGGCTATTTATTTATTGGAGGCGATTTTATTTATTTGTAATTAATATTTATATTCCTCATTTCAAATGAGGCCGACTTAGTGAAGAGACACATTGATTAATGAGCAAGTCGACCCTTCATGAAGAGGCGTGATATCTTGTATATATAGAAGTCGATTTGATCTTATCATTCATTCATATTCATCTTTGTTCAAGTTCACATTTAGCAAGAAGTCGAGTCTTACATACAACAGATCAATTCGAGAAGAGGGTCGATACTCATTAAGTGTGGTGTCAATATTATCCATACAGATTAGCCTTGTGTTTGGCCTCATTGTAAAGCACTTTGTTGCTCTTTGATCAATATATAAGAGATATATTGTTGCTGGGTTTTTTCTCCCTCAAGTTGGAGGGTTTTCTCAGGGTATATGCTGTGTCAAATTGTTTGAAATTGTTCTAATTCTGCTTATTTAATTTCTGATCATAAAACTAACACTCCTAAAGACTAATTGACCGTTATATACTAAATATTATATTATTACTTTAATAGTACCTTTAGAAGATGTAGTAATATTATCATTGAATTGAACCTTTGGAGTTTTATGATAGGGATGGAATTATCCTTGCTTTGATACATAAAGGATAAGTGACATCTTGCTCTTGCTTCATTTGTGTTGGAGGACAAGAATTGTAAATTGCCTTTTGTTCTTGAGGAACCTTAGGAGGCAAAGAAGAGGGCTTCATTAGCTCCTTATTTTGCCTTTGAACTTTCTCTTGATTCTTTTGTTGTAGATTCATTTGATATAATTAATGAACCCTTCTTTTCCTAAATAAGGAGTTTGTAACGCTCGAAAATTGATGCTTACTAAGCCATAATATATTACCACACTTAATGCATTCCAAGGATAATAAAGTAAATAATACAATTCCCATAATTGCTCAAAAGGGAAATTCAGATTATATTTCGATTCATGTATGCAAGTTAAATAAATTTAAATGACATTAAAGATCATTGCATTGATACACATATGATTGCCATTCACTTTTCAATAAGATACCATAGATTTGCTTAAGGTTTCAATTACATCTTTAACTTTCAAGCAGTACATCTGTTTCTTTATACACCAAAACTTCTTTTCAATACATCTATTTCAATGTTACAATGCTGATTTACAAATACAATTACATTTGCAAGTGAGCTTTTCAAGCCATTCATAATAATACAGGATTACATTTATAACAAATAAATCTCCGAACCGCAACCGCCGTGACACCGCTGGTCTTCTTGCAAGGGCCAAGAGTGTGATTAAGGCGCCTTTTCCGCCCAACCACAAAGTGCAATACTTCCTCGGGTTTCTTCCTAATTCGAAGAAATCCCCGGCCCTGCACGAGGAGCCTAGCAACCTGAAACAACGATGCAGGAGGGAACTCTCGATGCAAGCCCAGTGCCTATATGCATTCCTAACATGAGAATCACATATTTCTTGCAAAAGGAGGTGGCAGAGACATATACTCATTTAATTCTAGGCTTTTAATTCCATCTATTTCAATGCTGCAAGTGCTTGGCCAAGCATAAGGAAAGTAAAAGATAGTTTTAGAGAAGGTAAAACTATCGTCTCTGTGGTCCACCTTCGGCATCCTGTCCCGAAAGTTTTGTCAAATACAGTAAATAATTCATTTTTCCATCTAATTTCACATTTGGTTTTTACAAAATTTCTAATTTCAAGAGAGGTCACCATTTTCAAAAGATTTTGCAAAGTTTTGCATGCATTCAAATAATAGAGTTTTCTTGTACAAATTCAACTGAGTTTTCAATGCAAAATAAAATCAGCTTCAATTCTTTTTCTTTTGGATTAGTATCGCTCACAGTAAATTTAATAGTTTCAGCAAAATGTAAATCACTCTTTTCAGAAAATTCACTATTTATAACTGTGTTTTCTATAGTCTAAATTCACTATAAAGTTTCATTTTCAGCTCACGATATGGCCTTATATATTTTCACTAAAGACAGAAAAGATAAA
The DNA here is from genome assembly GCA_007258455.2 of Sequoia sempervirens. Taxonomy (NCBI): domain Eukaryota; kingdom Viridiplantae; phylum Streptophyta; class Pinopsida; order Cupressales; family Cupressaceae; genus Sequoia; species Sequoia sempervirens. Next base: position 51,643 of record VDFB02078295.1, read on the forward strand.
AGATGGCTCAAACAAAGCAGTGTTATTTAGAAATTCACATATTTCATAGAGAGACAATACCGTGTAAACAGGCAATTTGCAAGTAAATTCGAGTTTGTAACAATACATAGCGAATGTACTCTGTTTCTATTCTAAATTTTAATCTTATAGCTATGAAACTCTCTGTTCAGATTTGTAAATGTATTCATTTCGTAGGTATATATATTAGTAATATTTACTCTTTCATATAAAAAATATGTTCAAGGTAGAATTACTACTGTGTAAATATCTATAAATGTATATCTTATATGCAATACTGGGTTCATTCTTGGGTAATATCAATGGCAGAAAGACAGTATTTTCTGTAGATTACAATGATCCCTATGATAAATATAAATATAGGAATATAAAACTGTGCGTGTCTATAACCTTGTATAAGTTTGTATTTTGTGTAAAAGAATATATCTCTGTTTTTTTATATATATAAGTTCAGTTTAAAACTACTGACAGAGAGAACATTTCCAGTGCTAAGTTTAACAGAGTAAATTAAAACTAAAATCTGCTTATAAGTGTGTGTGCTTTTATATATATATATATATATATTTACAAACATACATAGGTATATATATATACCTTACTAAATTTGAGATTGGATGCAATTGTTAATTGCTGTGCACAGATTTGAGATTCGCAGCTTTTAAAACTCTAAAATTAAAAATTAATTGCTATGGTATGTAGTGTGAGGCCAACGCCTTCCCATAGGGGAAGGCGCTGGCTGTGAGGAGGCAGCGCCTCCTCCACAGGCCAAGAGGGCACTGACCTCTCACAGCGCCGCCCTCCTCTATGGACGGGCTGGGGAGAGTAATTCCCATACATTAAAATACACTTCAAATAAAAATCAATGCAGAATTTAATATGGAATAAGAACTGCGGATTTCGTTTTTAACACAGGACAATGATAATGGCCTTATATATATATATATATATATATATATATATATATATATATATATATATATAAATAATTATTTAAATAACCATAGTATTGAGATTGAATAGCAGACTCAGAAACTATAATGAATTAAGGAAGAAAAAAGAAATAATCCCCATTCTAAAAGTGGAGAAAATGTACAACTTTTCTTAAAGCACACAAAAGAATAGAGATTCTTCCCCAATCTGGCATTCAATTTAATCTAACATTCAAATTTCTCAGTTGTATCTACATATTTCAATCAAGATTTTGTGGGAAAAGAATTAAAAACCTGGAAATTACGTTTCCAGCTGGAGATTGGAGAAGGTTGGAGATGCTCTTCAGGCGACTTCTTTTCGCTTCTTATTCAATCTGGTTTTCCTGGCAAGCTTCTTTTCTTTCCTTCTTTCCAGTAGCTTTTCGAGCTCTTTCTTTTCCTACTATCCTCCAAGGGAAATCCTCAGCTCACTATTTCAAAGATTCAGCATCTTCTTGGCAGCCATAACAACAAAAGATTGCAGAGTTTTTTTTTTAAAAGAAAGTTTTTCAAGAACCGTTGCTTTCACGGGAACTCACTTCCCTATTTAAAATTGCTTCCCATTTTCCAATTCTCTACCCTAATCTTGAAAATGTATTTTAAAATTAATAATAATTTCCAATTTATTTGCATGTAAATCCCATTTCGAGAACATTTACTCAACAATATAAATAAATATCTTAAAACTTAATATTTAACTAATAAACTCCAAGTTTAACACCAAACAAAAGAAGGGTAACATGCATAATTATTTAAATCAAGAATCCATAATTAACTTATATTTAACACTTTATCCTTTATTTTACCATACTTTATTCTATTTAATTTACTATTTATTATTTAATTTGCAAATAATTTTAAAACAAAAACATCAAAATTGACATTCCTAAATGCAGTCTATATGAAACTAAGTGCGTGTGTGTAATCGAGAGGTCTTCCTGCTTTGTCCTGTCAAGAAGCTAATCACCTCTCCTTAATCACACCCTTGGTCTTCGACTTCCTGCAACTCAAGTGCACTCAGGCACACAATAATAATTGAATTAGTATCTTATTAGAATATAAATAAAAACATTGCATTATATTAATTAAAATGCTTCTACTCTATTTGCTTCAATTCCAAAATAAAACTTATTCAATACTTTTCAACTTTTCATAATTTAAAATAAACACTTTCATTTAACACATGCCCAAAACATCATCATCATATTAATCATTAATCTACCAGGCACAATAAAACATGTAATAAATCCATACAAAGCCAAAAATAATCTGCATCAGGATTGAGATGTGACAGAGTTTCTATGTCATGTTCCTTGTTCTTGTGGTCATAGCAGATATCTTGGAGAGTTTTATCATAATTGTCAAGTGTGAAATAACTTGACTCAAAAATAGGTACGTGTACATCTCTCCACCTTCACAATTTTATCTCCATGAACATATTTTAAACATTGATTGACCATAGAGGGTAACCGCCTTTAGTAGGTCTAATTGAGATATTCCGAGTGACATTGAGAATCTATCTTTGAGAGAATGATGTGAAACTCTATGTCCACCACATTAAGTTCCACCTAGAGAGGCAAGATGATGCTTCCCAAAGTGTTCACAAGGATGACATTTGTCAATTGCAATGTTACTACTAAATTACAATCACATAAAATTTCTTCCCTACATATATTATATTGATTGGTTGGATCAATGAGGATACCCTCAAATTGATAGCCATGTAGGAAACCTTGAATGTAAAGTGGACCGTAATAGTTATTGTTCTCAAATTGAAAAATAGAAAGGTACATAAGGAGAGGAAATATTATAAGTCATGCTCATGCATGTATTTATAGAAGTGTGGGAGGAGGAACCAACATGTTATATATCCATGAAATCTCTATCCATATGTGTATGTACCATGGAATTAGTAAGTTGCTTGGGCATTTATTGATATCCAACATTGTAGATTGTGTATGTAATGGAAAAAGACTAGTATAAATTTGCAAATTTGATTTGGTGAAGTGACTAAATGATTGCCCCCATTGTTCACACCATCAACATGAATCGCATTATTGTCAGTGAGATCTTGGATTTTATACTTGAGTGCCATACAAATTTAAGTGTGGTGTCCATTAATTGTATGGAAATTGTCAAACATTATAAGACTTTGGTAATCCACTAGAGGGGTCCAATGGACAAATGAGAGGAAAAGTGATCAAATTATTAGTAAGGTTTGAAGATGTTTTTTGGCACGATGCTAAGATTTCTAAATTATTTAGGCTTTTGAGATATGAAAGATAGAGGATTGGAAGTAGTAGCCACTTGGTTGGTGCTAGCTTTAGATTTTGTCCTATCATTCACTTTTTGAAAAACATTATTCTTCTCAAAATTTGAAGGGTAAGAATTGGTAGAGGAAGTAGGGGAAGCCCCATGCTTCAAACCATTAGATGCAGGCAATTTAAGTTCAATAGTTCCTACATGGCTGCAGAAAGCCATGAAAGAAGCAAAACCATTCAAGTAAATGCTATCTTTGATTGGAGGAAGGAGTCCCTCAAGAAAGGTAGACTCTAACTCATCGTCATCTAGTTGATGCTTCATTTTATCACATAAAGATTGGAAGTCAATGACATAGTCATTGATTGACTCATTATGTCCTTGTGCACATTTAATCAAATTAGTCATAGTTGTTTTGAAGCCCACATTGACATGGAAATATTGTAAGAAAGTTGTGGCTAGCTCATCAAAAGAATGGATAGAACCAAGAGCTAAGGAATAAAACTATTAAATGGCATAGTGCCTTAAGCTTTGTGGAAACACTTTAGCTAAGATTGATATTCATATGCAAAATCTAGGAATACAAAATTAGAAGCTTGTAAATGAACATTGGGATCTCCTTTTCCATAATGTAATTGAATGTAGGTGCCACATAGCTAGTGGGCATTGGATATGTAACAACTTCAAATGCAACAAGTGTGTGCTGTATATAATAGTGTCATTAGCTAGGAGGCATAGCATCCACTTTCTTCTTAAGTCGATCAAGTTTCTTCAATAGTGTATCCAAGGTAGAGGTGGAAATAGTAGCAATAGGAGTAGCAGTGGATATAATGGAGGATGTGTAAAGACTTCTTGTCCAATGCAAAACATATCTCGATGAGTGAAGGAACTGTAGGTGAAAGAATTCTTTAGGTTGAGGATGCTTCATTGAGAGTTCGAAAGATAGGATTAGGTAGACTTGCCTTTCGTTGTGATTTGGTGTAGACCTTATTAGCTAGGATGAGAAAGCTTCAATCAAAAGTGTCAAGGTTGCTTTTCCTACTACAAGATTGGTTTGTATAATCTCATTCACCTATAGAGCTATACACACTTTTCTGTTTTTTTGCAAAATACAAATTAAAATGCTAACACTCATAGAGGTGAATGGATGTGTTTTTTTGAAGCAGCTTGCAAGCCTTCTATCCTCTACTCCACTAGGGCTCATGTGATGTGTTGTGTCAATAGAAAGAGGAGTAATCTCATTTTCTGGTCATACATAATCTTGAGAAACAATGATCTCCTAGGTTTTGAAGAAATGATAACTCAATTGTACTAGGGAGTAGTGATAGCAAGGGAGTGAAGTCTAACTCATGTTCACACCTTCACACCTAGTACTCACAAGACCATCCGTAACTTTCAAATGAGAACCAAACTCACCAAATTGATTGGGTATAACCTAGATATCAATTAGGACTTTCATCGTATGCATTATAATAGCCATTTTCACTTAGGGAATTATATTCTATTTTATGGCAAACCATAGGTGCAAAATTAGACATAAGATATTATTGCAAATGAAACTGCCAAACAAATATTTGAAAAATTGACTAAGTGTCACTGACGTTGAACCTATGTGTTCATGCAACACTAGGGCTAAAATTGGGTACTCATATAGACTCTAGTGCCATATTAGGGGACATTTGTAGTTGCTAGAGATAGATTGGGGTGCTCACAAGGTCTCGAACACCCATACCAAACACTATTGCAAACTCTATGAAGAAACACATACACACTTATACTGAGAGGGGGGTGGTGAATCAGTATAAGAACAACTTTTTCAATTTATAACTGTAGCAATCATAAGCAATAATCAAAAAATTCACAAAAGTAAGATCTAGCAAATTAGAATACAAGATGCACACACTATTTTGCGTAGAAGCCCTTGGGGGAGAAAACCACGACAAAATATGGCTTTTATAGAAAACTTCTTACAATTTCGTAGGCACCAACCCACAGGAAACACCAATCCCTTCCATTAAGCACCAACTCAGCAAGAGACACCGATCTTTTTGAGTGAGAGGCTCTAACCTCTTGAACTCGCAAAGTAGAAGGCACCAACCTTCAAAAAGCAAAGTGATTGTAATGTTGTTGGATCTTCCCTAGATCCCTTCAAGGACTTCAATGAATCTGCCCACTTCTTCTCACAAATCTGCCTTGAACCTCTGAGAAACTCCACTGAGATCTGCAATAATGTTTTGTAATAAATGCTCTCAAATCTGGAATTTATCCTCATAGAAATCTGCATTCTGTCTGCTCAACATATATGTCTGATTTCTGCTTATAAGTCTGCTGAGATTTGCTCCTCCAAATGTCTGATTTTTGCTCACAAGTCTGCTGCGTTTTCTGCTCTATATCTGCTCTAGAAATAGGAAAGATATGCAATGAATGGTTGTTTAATAAGCCTCCAATGAATCCTTATTTATATACCCTCAAATGCCTCTTCATCAACTGTTACATCCCCTAAAGGTAGGTTGGCCAAGTCATTGTTTTGTTTATATTTTTTATCATTTAAATTCACCCAAAATTGGGCGACTCCCTATGCAAGGTCGACCCAACAATATTTTCTTTTAATTTAATTTTTATTTTTAAACTTTAAATCTCAAAGAGGGGTGCTCAAACTCCAAGGGTCGGCCCTCACAAGTCATAATTTTATTTGTTTAAGGCAAAACAATATCTTTGATTTGAGTGACAAAACTGTTTTTTTAGTCTATGCCTTGCTATCCTTTGACATTGTTGGTTCACGTTTTATCATTCTCCGAACATTTAGAATAAAATGTCAAGTACACTCTACCCTCTCTTGAACAAAATCACTACGTGTGCCAAGATTGCAAGAAAGATCACATGGCGACTCCAAGGTTTATATGCGCGAATGAGCGACTTTATGTTGGATAGCTGCCTTGGTTATGTATGCTGAAATACAAGGGGGACTTGCATTAACAAATCATTCACAAGCTAGGACTTAGACAAATTTGACAGCAAATGCTCTTTTTCTCTCTTTTTTTTTTCGGATTTTCAGTTTTGGAGTTTCAAAAAAAATAACAAAAGGATAAGGGTTTAGAGGTTTTATGCTACTTCTCAGAACTCAAGAGATGGTTAAGACTAGGTGAAACCAATAACAACACTTTGCTTCACCAGATGAATGACAACTACACAAAGTGAGTGCAATCTTCTAGGGTTGTGCTCAAGATTTTCATACAATGAATAATAGCATCAATGGGACAATATTTATTCAAAGTAGAAGTTAAAGCACCCACAATATAAGCTCAGGCTAACTTTACGCATTGAACAAAAATCATTCATTCAAAGAAAGTATGAGCAAGAGTTTCACCAATCTATACTATCAAATCTTTCATTCATCTAACAAGCGTGCAAATCAAATTCTATTCTAAATCTATTCTATGTTGAAGGAGATATGCAACCATGCAACCACTTGATAACAAGAAGGATTCAAAGCAATCTTGCAATATGAACTTTTATTATCCACTACTAAGCAACAATTTGATAAAACTCTCTTCACAGTATGAAATGAGAGAATAGGAGTTTATATAGAGTTTTGAAAACAAATGAAAGGCCGAGATCAATCCAAGATCAACGACTGAGATTAAGATATAACAACCCTAATTAGGGTTTCCCAAAATAAAATCAATAACAAGTGGATGGAAGACAAGTGGTACGAGGAGCTATCTTCTAGGAGGCGCATCCTTATCCTCTTGAGTGGCAGTATATTCAATGAATCTGGACACCATTGGGCTGACCTCCTCCATTGTGACATGTGGCAGCATATTCACCTTGAATTCCTATCCGTCCAAGTCATTTGCACACTCAACAAAAGCAGTCTCCCATTCCAATTCCTGTGCTTGGAAGGCATCCCAGATGGACAAGAAATTTGATGCCTCAGTCAAATTCTGCTTCAGGATTGGTCCAGTGATGGCGAAGAAAATCTCCTGAGTTTTGAGCTTTAGACTTTCCATTTGCATATCATTTTTCCGGATGGCATCATTCTCAAGTATATCCGCAGCTACAAGGAAAATCTTATTCTGAATCTCCCTTATTTGTTCTTCAGCTCTGATACCATCGATGTTCACTTTTTCTAATACCTCACTTCGTGCAACCAATGCCCAGTACCAAGTGTTGAAATCATATGCAGCCCTTGCTACAATTACTTTTCCATCAAACAACTCCTGCTTTGGAACTCCTTTCAACACTCTAAGGCACGGGATAATTCTTTTCTAAACATCTTGAAGGTTATCCCATGCTTTCGCCATGACTGCAATTCTGGAAAGCAAAGAAGTCTGTCCATAGGCCAATATCAATCTTTCCACAAATGTGGCTGCTTTTTCACTTTTGCTTGCCATCCACTCCTTGGTTTCTTTGGCTGTTACCATTTCTTCTTCAAAATCTTTGATCACTTTCTGCGAAGAATTGAAAAGTGGAGGGGCCACTGAATCGCCTTGATTAAGAGGTTTGGTCAAGTGCTGAATATATTCCTTCAGGCGCTCAATTTCCTTCTTGTATTCTCTTTTCTTTCTTACCTCCTTTTCCAATCTTACCTTCATGGAAGCAACTGAATTGTCTAAGTCGTCAACCTCTTGGCCCTTTGTAGTTGGTCCCAAGTCAATAGTAGTGATTGCATACTTCTGAGGAGTAATATCTTCCTTTGCCTTGTCCACTGTTGGCACAACAATTTGCACTGCACGGTAGCTGGCTTCATCTCTCCGGATTGTGGAAAACTTCTTGGTTGGATTCTTCACAACAACCCTCTCTAATCTGGCTAAGAAATCAGCCGTATCATCTTCCTCTTGAACTTCCACTGGTGCTTTCATTTTCAACCTTTCTTTCAACCA